>CAMXCT020003139.1:50892-75102 GCA_947184155.2 Cladocopium goreaui | reverse complement strand
TGCTGCTGGAAGTATAGCATCAACAAGCAGCTTCACAGTGGTCAATCAAGCTGACGTAGCTCGAGGAGGAAGTGCCAGAAGATCAACATCGGCAAGATCACCTCGCGCTCCAAGATCTCGCATTGCGGAAGACGGTGGTGGTCGAGGCCCGTCGGGCGCGGCCACGCGGGAGGATGAGGCAGGTAAATCTACCACCTCATCCAAACGCAAGTCGTCGACCAGCGCTACGAGGAATGAGAGCGAGGCACGTCTTCGACGTCAACTACAACACAACACCGAGAAGCTGGAGAGGAGCGAACGGGCAAGGACTGAACTGGAAAACAGACTAAGTCTCTATCAGGATGTTCTTGCACACCGTGATCAGATGATTAGCAACATGGAGATCTATTCACATCAACATCATGAAGAATATCAAGAACATGTCAACTCCGAGATGGAATTCATGAGAGTTTCCCTCATCGATGTACAACATGTACTTGAAGAGCAATCGATCGCACTGGCTGAGGCGCATCTCCTGGATGAAGGTTCGACAATGAGGATCATCGAGCTGGAGAAGCGTGGTCAACTCGCTGAAGCAGGTGCGGCACACATTGTTCGGGAAAGTATGGAGATGAGAGGAAAGTATCTCACTGAACTAGAGAACGCATCACAACTCATTCGTCAACAGCATGACACATCCGAAGCTATGACAGTTCACTTTCGTCAAGATGGGCTACAACTGCGTGAAGCATGTACACAGTATGTCCAAGACAGGGAGAATGCGAGCAAGGAGGAAATGGAGCAATTGAAACTGAAACTATCAGAGAAATCACAGATGATGGCTGAGAACAATGAGATGATCATGGAATATGGCCAACAAGCTGTTGCAGTACGTGATGAACAATTGGTAGAGATGCAATCAACTATTGATGAACTGACTGCTAGTTTATCACACAAGGACAACCTCATTGCTATCAGGGATGATGCGAACCGTGATCACATCTTGAAGGTTCGTGACATGAAGAATATGATTCGGGAGAGAGAGGAAGAATACAACTGGAAGCACAACGAGCTCGAGGTGGAGATCAGAAGCCTCATGAAAATCAACGAGAATGAGAGTGCTACCCGGGAATGGTTTTCAAATCGACTCACTGATGAGAGGAACGAGTTCCGCCAGTTCAAACATGATGAACTCAGTGCATTCAAGGACAGGGAGATCACCATCGAGCGCGTCAAGGACGAACTCATGGATGAGAACATGGCTTTGGTTGAGTCCACCAACCAGTTGAGAACACGAGTTGCTGAACTTCTTGGATCTCGATTTCATGCTGGTGGTGATGAAGACAATGCTAAGGTGAATGAAGAACTACGTGAAGAACTTCACAAGGCCAACATGGAGATAAGTCGACTTCAAGAGGCAGTTGAAAGCAACCCGAAACTCACTGAGGCACTCATCGACGCCGAAGAAGCGGAGGCAGACAGGTACAAGAAGCTCTATCAATCAGCATGCTCTGAACGTGACCATGTGATCAGAAAGAATGACTCATTGAAGCAATCACTTCATGATGCGAGACTGACGATGAGTACAGTGCCGGCGTCATGGAGCAGAGTATCGACTAGAGCTACAGTACCAGCTGCACCATCAGCTGTGCCTCCTACGACCCTAGTTCCGAGGACGACCGCACTTACTGGCAAAACTCCATCATTTGCAGTATTGATTTCAACACCTATGGGTACTCCCAAAGCATCCTCTACGACCAAGAATCATGATCCTGCTCTACCTCCACCACCATCACCTAGCATGAGCAATGCCATCAAGAACCAGGCCAACAGTGAGATCGATGAACTTCGTGAGAAGCTTCGTCGGTCTGAAGAACAAGCTCAACAGAACTATGACGAGATGAAAGAGTACCGAAGTTGGCTGGAACAAGCTGAAGAAGGGCAAGAATCTTTGAAAGACAACAAGACCCCTGAATTTGAGCCCGTTCCTGACAATCCTCCTGGACTTTGGGAACGGAAGGATGGCAAAGATGCTAGTGTTGCAAACAGTGATGCTGGTCAAGATGGCAAAGATTGGGTAACCAGGATTTCCAGGAAGGAGCACGAGAAGGTTACTGTCAAACCATGGCCAAAATGTCAAGACCTTGATGTTTGGCGCTCCAACGTCGTGCAGGCCGTATGTGTTGCATCAGGTGATCCAGACACGGCTGCATGGAGAAGATGGCTATCTCCTGCTCTACTACCCAGTCCTGACTATGCCGAACTTGCCGACTCAGGAGAATTCCGTTTCCAGTCCATCGACTCCAAGTTGTCCATTGCCTTGCAGAACATGGTAGACTCCGCTGGCGAGACAGCATCGGAGGTCAAGGTTCGGATTAGACAGAGGAGCCAAGTTCTGGGAAAAGAAGGAAATTTCCTGATGGGCAGGGAGATTTTGGCAATGGTGCTAGATCATTTCAGAACAACATCAAAAGATGAAGTATTGTTCAATGCCAGCCACATCTACAAGTTACAGTATCGTGGTGACAAAGAGATGGATAAGTTCCTCCATGCTTGGATTGAGATCATCGCCAACATGAAGGCTGAGGACATTCCATCTGACAACACACTGCGTGATCATCTGCTGAGGAAGATTGATGGTTCCCAGGCGTTGCACGTTGACCTCACGATCTTCAAAGGTAGGGACAATGATGACAAGAAGAAATCGTATAGTGAACTCTTGGAGATAATGAGGAGGCACATAGCACGTGCACGCGAAGACCGCAATATCGCGGCCAGGGACAAGTTTGCCACGGACTACACCAATCTTGGGAAGCCTTCTACCCCAGCTCCGAAGCCGACGGCTCCGGCGCCTGCGCCGAAAGATGGGAAGGGTGGAAAGCCGAGCGCTCCAGCACCCAAGGGCAAGCCTGGAGCTCCTGTTCTACCTTCCGGCAATCCCAAGAGCCATGGCAAGGGGAAAGGCAAGGGTGGCAAACGATCGAGATCACCTTCCACACGAGATACTTCGAAGACCTTTTGTCACTTCCACTTCAACAAGGGCAATTGCAAGCATGGTGACAAATGCCAATACAGTCACTCCCAATATCATTGGGACAAGAGGAAGGACAAAGGTGGCAAAGGCAAGAACAGCAGATCGGCTACTCCAAGGAGATCGCAGACCCCTGGTGGAAAGAAGGATCGACATTGCTATGGTTGGTTAAAGGGCGATTGTCAGAAAGGTGACAAATGTACCTTCAAGCATGACCCAAACATGAAGGGCAAGAGAGCGGCGCCTTCTACAAAGACGCCCGACGCCAAAGCGACTCCGGCATTAGTCCGTGAGTACGATGACGATTTCATCGTGAACGCAGTGCCTATCGAGAAGAAGAACAAGATGGATGTCAAGTTCAATGACAAGGTGGAATCCATCGTGTATGTGAAGCCTGATTTTGTGGAGTGTTCCAACAGGAAACCAAAGAGGAACATGTCCAGAGCTCAGAAAAAGTCATTGACGTGCAGAACAACCAAAGACATCATGGATGACCAACAATGGGTACTACAATCCAAGTTGGGAATGACAAGAGCACGTGCAATTGGCATATTGATGGACGACTATGGTGAGTTTTCTGATGTTGATGAAGTACACATCATCCTGTGACCCAAGAATGATATCTCAAGATCAACAACCTTGATTTCTTGGAGAGCAACTCACGAGCTGAGATATGCTATGAGGAAGTGATTCCTCATGTTCCAGGACAATATGGTCGTCGTGACAATGTCATGTGCATCACTATGCCGATCGAGCTCAAGGACCGACGTTTCATTATGGATTCTGGCAGTGGTCATGATCTTATCTCATCTACTAGAGTGGACAGGATGGACATTGACACCTACCAGAGTGATCGAGTTAACTTCCACACTGCAAATGGCATCACATCAACAACTACGATGGTGGATTTGGATTTCGACACGTTCAATGATCCTGCAAGGGCTCATGTGTTGGAAGATACCCCATCTGTTTTGTCATTGGGAAAACGATGCATGGAGCAAGGCTACACCTTTGTTTGGCCTAGCGGAAGAGAACCCTACATGATCAACTCCGAGGGTGGCAAGATCAAGATGGAAGTTCATGATCTCATCCCATATGTCTACCTTGGGGCTAAAGACTACCGGCCATCGTCAGACTACGAGGCCGAGTTAGTGATGAAAGTGTTGGGTCTCAACGGCAACAACCATGCATCAAGGACGATCTATCTTGATGGTGAAAGCGGTGATGAAATGTCCGAATCAGATGATGGAGTTGGTACGTACGTCGACGGTCCAACGAAGTCTCTGAAGAAGACGAAAAAGAAGAAGCGTTCCAAACGAAAGACGACTCCGGTAGCAGCTGGTGAAGAACTCGATGATGATGATGACTATGAACAATCCATCCGCGGAGAAGATCCAGAAGACGATGGAGTTCATGTTGATGAAGTTCCTGGTGCGGATGAAGATAAAGAAGATGATGACGATCGAGTACCAGCAGCTGATGATGCTCCAGAAGTCGATCAATCCGATGAAGATGAAATTGGTGTTGAACATGGACCACCTGAAGAAGAAGATGATGAGGATGATATCGATGTTGATGATCCTGATGGAGGAGTACGTCTGTCGAAGAGAGGCACGTTGAAACATGAAGCTCGTACTCTTGAACATCTTCTGACACATCGATGCAAGAACCCATACTGCAATTCTTGTGTTAGGGCCAAGATGAAGCATCACAAGACCTACCGTGGTGCATTTCGCCGAAAGCTCACTAAGTTCGGCGACCTCATCACCTTCGACTTCATGGATACTCGCAAGACGACCAAGTTGGGCTATGACACGGTCAAGGAGATTCTTGTCATTCGAGACAGGTATACCGGCATCATTCAGAGTTACCCTTCTCCAACCAAGAACACTGAAGATGTTGTTAGAGCGGTCAAGTACTTTATGGGAAGACGAACAATCAGGGAAGCCTACTCCGACAAAGC
Organism: Cladocopium goreaui; assembly: GCA_947184155.2. Lineage (NCBI taxonomy): Eukaryota > Dinophyceae > Suessiales > Symbiodiniaceae > Cladocopium > Cladocopium goreaui. The sequence continues at coordinate 70,129 of CAMXCT020003139.1, read as the reverse complement.
CAGACAGTTTGTCAAGGGCATGGAGGCTCTCAAGATTCCCTTTGATCATGCTCTGCCGGGAAGACCTTCGACAAATTCTCTTGCCGAGCGCAACAACCAGTTCGTCATTGCAACTACTACCACATGCTTACTCGAGGCTGGACTACCAGCGTGTTTCTGGAAGTTTGCCATACGATGTGTATGTCATCTACTCAATGTGGAACCTGGTGAAGATGATGTGAGTGCTTGGTGTAAACTCCATGGCGCCGAGTTCAAGGGCAACAAGATCCCATTTGGTGCATTGGTTTACTTCAAACCGAGTGGAGCCAGAGCCAATGAACAAGCTCACAAGTTTGATCCCAAAGGTATCCCTGGTATCTTTGCTGGCTATGAAATAGCTCCAGGTGTCAATTGGCGAAGGCAATATATGGCATGGGCATTGTCTGACATGACGAAACAGAACTACTCGTTCAATGCTAAGACAATCATCGACAAGCTACGCCATCCACATCTCACTGAGAAGATCGAAGTGCACTTGCCATTGACGTTCCCATGCAAGGACATCTATGAGAAGGTGAACACCACATTGGAAGGGTTAGCAGTGAAAGATCGTCTTGAAGGATCACCAGACTTTCTTGAAGATCAGCAAGACGATGATGATGATGGAGACGACGACGATGAGGGCGATGGTGATGACAAACCCAAGAAGAGCAAGATCACCAATCGAGTTGAACATCAAGAAGAAGAATTTCATCGCATGATGGAGGAAATGGACATCAAACTCGACAAAGAGAAAGCTGACGATGTAGAAGTCGTTGATGGTCCTCCTCTACCTCCTCCTGATGGTGAACCTCCTTATGATGGGCCTGAACATCACTCTATGGGCAAACCTGGTGACGGCATCATCTACCTCAGCGACATTGGCGAGCACGTCAAGCTCGACAAACGTGGACGACCTTATCGTGTTGGTCCAGATGGTCGCAAAGAAGTACGAGGGTCACCAAGGCCAAAGAGCAGTTACAGTCCTGAAGAATGGAGAGCACTATCTGCCAAGGAGAGAGACGTCATCATTCGTCGTGGTAAACTTGAAGAAGAAGCTGAGAAGCTCAAGGAGATCAAGTTGAAGAAGGAGAAAGAAAAGAAGGCCAAAGCCGAAATCTCCGAGAAAAAGAAACATGATTCAAGTTCCTCCAAGGATCCAGCCAAAGATGAAAGCCGAAAGAAGAAGAAAAAGGATAATAAGAAGTCAAAGGAGAGCTCAGGCAAAGATGGTGGAAAGGACGCTGCTGTCAACGTGGGGACGCTCCGAGGAGAGTGGGAACGTATATATACGCCCCACGATCCGATGACGAGACCGATCCACAACCGAGGTCGCAACCCATGGGAACGTTCGTCGACGTCCCATGGAGCGGGTGATCTCGATGACATCAAGAAGCGTGACGCCACATCACCATCAGCACCAAGTGAAACGAGTACGAACGTCCCAAGTGATGATGATGGTCAAGAGTTCTTGAATGAATGGGACGAATGGTCCGAACATGAAGTTGGAATTGGACCAAGAGCTCAATGGAAAGATGTTCACTATGACTTCAATACCGGGAAAGTCACAGCACCTGCTCATGTTGCACCAGCGACTCCTACCTCAAAAGACTCCGACGGCAAGTCCAAGGTCAACCACTTCGTGAGTTCAGTTCCTTGTATGCCTTGTGTTCATCAAGACCTTGAACATCGTGAGAAGTTCGGTCAAACTGATGTGAGGTTTGGGAAGTTGTTCAATGCGATGGTCTCGCGTCCTGTTGGTCGTAAAGAGATGATGGAAGACCCGGACGCCAAGGCTTCTATGAGGAATGAGTGGTTGGGACAGCATAAGCAGGGAGTGTATGACTTCTCCGTTATTCGTGAATACGATGATGTTGTTGCAGAGGCAAAACGTGAGAAGAAAGAAGTCCACATGGCACGAGTTCACGGCATTTGTGTCGAGAAGAACTACCAGCTACCAAAGGGGAGCCCTGGACGCAAGTTCAAAGGAAGAGGCGTCTTACTTGGCAATCAAGTTAAGAATCAACACTGGGAAGCCGCGTTCTTCCAGGACCTCGGCAATTCCCCAGCGACATTTGAAGCCTCCCGATGGGCAGATTTCTATGGTTGCATCCCCGGTCACAATGTGAAGTTAGCAGATGCTATACAAGCTTATATTCAAGCGAGGCTTACGGGACCTCCTTGTTGGGTCGAACTCCCTGAAGATGCATGGCCGGACGACGTAGAAATCCGGAAGTTCAGAAGACCGGTAGTGCGACTTGTCAAAGCACTTTATGGTCACCCTGATGCGGGCACAATGTGGGAACAACATTGTGACAAACATGTCCGTGAAGTTGGTTTTATGCCAGTAGGGGAGGAATGGCCATCAATGTATTTCCATAAGGAACTCAAACTTTTGTTAGTCATCTATGTGGATGATCTAAAGTTAGCTGGACCAGCGCAGAACCTCACCAAAGGTTGGGAATTGTTAAGGTCTAAGCTGCGGATAGAACCAGAAACTGATCTGGGTCTTTATCTTGGTTGTTTGCTAAGCAAAGGAACCAATCGCCTTTATGATGGCACAGAGGTCACAACTATGACCTACAATATGGAGGGTCTTTTAAAGCTCTCTGTTGAAAGGTATCTTGAACTTGTTGGGAAGGATACCAAATTAAAACAGGTCTCAACGCCTAGTCTCCCCGAAGAGACAAAACAACATAAGTCTCGAGCACCAGCACCTGGGGACCCTAAGCATGCAGTTCAATGTCCTTGGTGTTCTACAAAATTTGATCCTGGATCGCCGGTTGCCTTACAGCCCGGTGCCTCCGATTTCCGGCCGGAATCTGTTGAAGTCCAACGAGGTGCACTTGCCCCTCATGCTGCTAGCATCTTGATGAAGCTTCTATATGCAGCAAGGATCGCCCGATTTGATTTGTTGAGATCGATTAATACATTAGCACGCAATGTGACAAAATGGTCCATACAAGATGATGCAAAACTATACCATCTCATGTGCTATGTCAACTCTACCTTAGGGAAGAGAATGATTGGATGGGTCGGAAATGACATGAAAGATCTATCCATTGCGTTATATGCAGATGCTGACTTTGCGGGATGTGCACAATCTTTGAGGTCCACATCAGGTTCTCATATGCATATTCAGGGGAAGCATACTCGGTTTCCGTTAGCTGGTGGAAGCAAGCGCCAGGGGTGTGTGAGCCATTCTACACCTGAAGCTGAGATTGTAGCCGCTGATGTAACCCTTCGAACACTGGGTCTTCCTGCACTCAGTATTTGGGAAACGCTTACAGAATCTTCTCCCAAGCTGTTGTTTCATGACGACAACCAAGGGATGATTGGTGTGGTTCGTTCTGGAAGGAATCCAACAATGCGGCATTTGGAAAGGACTCATGGAATTTCTATTACGTCATTACATGAGCATTTCAGCAAAGATCACTTTGTTCTCATGTATGAGATCACAGCGAAGATGGCCGCGGACATCCACACAAAAGGTTTTACAAACCCACTTGCCTGGAAAAAGGCATGCATGTTGATCAATCTTTTGGAACCCGAAGACCTTGGTTCGAAGCAATTGGCAGACCTAGTGCAGCCCACTACGGATGTTGACACTACAGTTCGTCAAGTTTTTCAGTCAAGGACAGATGAGGTTCCCAATTTTCCATACACTGAAACACCCATACTGCCACCTGAGGTGTACCGTAAGGGTCTTTCAAGTCGAGAAAAGCTTCAAGAGCTACCTGGTATGGATCCTATCTTTGTGGTCAAAACCCCTACATTGTTCAGAACAAGACCAGCTGGTGTCAAACTTCCTGCAGATTGCCTTCGGAGCACCTGGATCTTAGTCCACGGGAAGTGGGAACGAGTTGAGGATCGTGTTCCACCATTGTTACAACAATCACGTTTTGACAAATGGATTGAAAGGGCATGTTTTCAATATCATTATCCCACTTCCGCTCCGATTGTCTCACTGCCCGCATGTGCGTCGACGGTGGCCAGAGAACAGTTCTCACGTGCGGCGACGTTTGAACTGGACAATCATCCGAGCCTCACATTCAGTACTGAAATACTCTTTGAACAAGCTCAACGTACTCAGAAGATTCCGTTTACGTTGCATGACGGACATCCCATGACTATAAGGGTGATCAATGCCCTAGTACGCCTTGTTCATGGGGGGAGAGGCATGGAGGATTCAAAGTCGCCATGTTCCAAAACAAAGAGTTTACAGTCAACAAAATCGCATATACGGAGAAGAAACACCAAGAAAGTAGCATCAGCAACTGAATGTGGTCATGATGAAGTTCCTGTTCGTGATGAATGGAGATGGATAGGTGATCATGTTCTGGAAAGGATCCACAATATACCAAGAAGAGAAATGTTCGTTCCAAGTGATTGTGAAGACTGTCCCTGTGATCATCGTTTGATTCAAGATTGGAGAGAAACTCAATTGAAGTTCCAGTCGAATGTGAGGGTGGACAAAAGTAATTGGCGTCTCCCTGGTGATAATGGAGAAAGGTCAAACAATAGAAACGAGTTCTGGACTGGAAAGTCTATCTTTCGCGTGTTGAGACATCAGGAGGTTCTTCCGATTGCGAGTTGCATTATGGATGATAATCTGATGGCTTGTGTTCACGCCATGGGTCTGGACATCATTTCACCGAACAAAATATTTATTCCCCACACATATCGGATGATGATCGAAGAGAACAAGAATGACAATTGGTTGAACATATTTGCGGACAGTATGATCAATCTATTATTGGTTCGTGACAATGGGCAATGCTTGAAGTATACGTTCGTCAGATCTATTCCCGATCTTGAGAGTACAAAATATTTGGGAAAGAACGTCACTATTACATTGCAAGAGTTGCCCGAGAGTACACCCGCTATGATATTGATGTGTGCTGAGCCTTCAAGTTTGATGACAAAGAGATACAGTGCAATTATGGATGCATCTATTCATCTGGAATTGATTACAGAGGATGATGACCTTCTCTCCAGATATGGGAGTGCGAAGTGGAGGAGATGCCTCCGCAGCAACAAGGATTGCGTCTTCTTCGCTGGACCTTGCACAGGCGGATCTCCATGGAACAGGCTGAACAAAAGAGTCAGTTGGCTTACTGCTCATTTGATCAACGCCAAAGCACGTCTATACTGGAAGTTATGGGAAGAGTTTTCAAATTGTCTTCTGAAAGTGATCAAGTTGGATGCCATGGCACTACTGGAATTACCAAGAGGTTGCGACTATTGGCATGATGAACGGATGAAGTGCATGATTGAGGGTACAGACTCACATGTCCATGACTTTGACGGATGTATGTATGGTCTGAAGACACAGTTTGATGATCGTCATATACCTATTAAGAAGCCGTGGAGGATTGTATCGTGGGGGGTCAAGTTTGATTTGCACAAGAAATGTGACCGAAGACATGATCATGGAAAGTGTGAAGGTCGTGAAACAAAGGTCACTCAGACCTACACCCAGCAGATCGTCGACATCATCTTGAAAACGATATGTCGGAATGTGTCTATTCGGTTCAAGAAGTCGTTGTCAAGTGAAGATGACACATGCAGCAGTTGCATGCACGATAGACGTTCCATCAAGAAGACAGCGGTATCAGTTGCATACAACAATGATGAAGTTGCAGCAGATCTCCTGTGGTTGATGATGTTTCACAAGAACAGATGTCGGATCAATGTTGACCCTGATTTCTCAGGACATCAAACTACGGGAAGTCAATCTTGCAAGGCTTTTGCGGCTTCTCACCCATCGTGTGACACCGGACGAGTGATCGGAAACCGGTTCGGACGTCGCCGACCGGAAGTACGTGATCTCGAAAGGGCTCACTCGCTGTGCACCTCCGGACAGGGGAACCGAAACTGGATCGGACGTCGCCGACCAGGAGTAAGTGAACCGACCGGTAAGGTTGCCATGTCGAACTACACGCAGATCATTGGTTCTGCGCAACATGATCTCAACGACATCGGCAAGATCCTCATCACGTTGAGGGAGAATGGCAGACAAAGTGTCATTCCAGCCATGTACAAGGAGTATGACCCGACCATCAACAGCCAGCCTGACGTGACGGTCAACAAGTGGCATGCGATTGGAATTAGTCCGATCGCGGCGGCTTCAGCCTGCTACTTGGGGAAGGTGCCATCGAACCGGTCCGGGGTGGAGGCGATCACACTGTACCTCCAGCTCCTGGAACTGATCAAGAACCAGGAGGAGCTCAACACTGGAGCTAAAAGATTCTTGGACAAGTGCACCACCTACATGAAGACCTTTGTTCAACTGGCATCTCGGAGCAATCACAAAGTTCTTGGGTTTTGCACGTCGGAATGCATCAATGGATTGGGAAACATGTGGGAATGCATCAAGAACTTCCACGTACCTCACCCAATTCGAACCGATGGAGCATTTACGCTCTCGATGCTACGTGATCACCTTCGTGAATTCAAGCTTCGACCTTTCGGAGGTGACCTACGAGGTGTGAACCAATCTGTCCCAGCAGAGGATACTTGGCTGAGTGCAACGAGGAAGAAGTACGGAGTTCTCAATCCATCCGTCCCTGACGCACCCATCACCATCTCGTTTAGAGCGATTCATCGAGAGCTCCACTACTTCGACATGGGCACGACCTGGCAGTCGACATCAACCCAGAACACATTCAATGCGATGCTCGATGAGTGGCAACGTCAAGTTATCCATCTTGGGCATGCATGGAGATGCTACAACCAAAAGGTCGACGATGAGGGAGAGATGTTAGATCCTATGACGTTGGAGACAACGATCAATGACCTCATCGAGCAGAATACCAAGTTGGGCCGCGAACGAGCTGCCGCAGTGAATCACTTCACCTGCATTTTGGCTCTATCGCCACCGATCTTCAGGGCCAGGGCGAAGCTGGATAGGTTGTGGCACTTTTCTGAGATTGCAAGGGCGAACGTCAGGAAGATTGACGACTATTTTGCCAAGATTCAACAATCTCTGATGCTCACTTCAGAAATCTTGCAGAACCATGGCTACAATGTCATCAACGTTGAGGAGGGCAACCACGGTGAGATCAAGAAAAGAAACAAATGCTTTTCTGCCTTGAGGGATTTCATGACAACCCTCTCTGAGACTCAGGCTGGTGGAGGACAACCTGGTGTACAAGTGGCTGCAAGCGGATGGAGAAAAGTCTTGAAGTTTGGTGACGGAGTTTGGCCACCAGAACCGCCGAGGTCGTGGATTCCTGAATGGGTCACGATCCAGGACCCAACAGTGCCTGCACCAAGGGTCAACAGGTTCACGCCGAAGCCACCTCCTACGCCACCACCTGGATACAAGGCACCACCACAGCCTTACCCATCGGCTCAACCACCACCGCCGAAGGCAAGACCGACATCACCATCGGCACCACCAGGACCGAGAGCATCAGGATCTCAAGCGTCAAGTTCAGCTGGACCGCCACCGCCACAGGCGGCACCCAAGCCTGCGGCGAAACCAATGCCAAGGCGTGACACTCCAGCAGCGGACTACGTCCCACCAATGACACCGTCAAACGTGATCACCTACTGCAGAGTGTTGACGGACTACACGGGAACTCAGGTGAGATCAATCTTGAATTCCCTTGTGTGCACTACCGACACCGAGTTTGCCTTGTCGCATGTCCAAGGACCAATGGCGCACAATGTACAATCAACTTGGCGTCAATATCTCAGGAGGGTAGCTACATACACCTGCTTATGCTTTGGACTCGCCAATGCAAGAGAGATTGGTGAAGCATCCTACCCATACAGCGACATGGAATGGTTGAGGATCTACAACGCTGCGACAAAGCGTGGGGGGTTGGTTTACCAGAACTACTACCTCTCTGTTGGATCCATGACGGTCATGGTGGAGAAGAACGATGATGCACGGGCCACCGATCGCAGCTACGACAAGTGGAAGCGAGGCCTGATGTCAGGCATCGGTGGGACCATTGTGGATAAGCCAATGGTGAGGAAGGAGAAAGATGAATTGGCAGGAAAGTTCAGGTTTGGCAAGACCATTTTGATCACGGATCTCAACTACAAGTGCCAAGCGAACTCAGGGGGAACAACGAACATCCAGTATGGGCTCGATGAGATGGGATATGTCGTCACGGTCATTGACATCAACAGCTTCAAGAGCGTGACCAGAGCCCAGAAGTTCCTCGATGCAGTCGAGCACTTGATCAAGAGCGTGATGCCAAACATTATTGTCGAGGAGAATGTGACCATTCATTTCTGGATATCTTTTGCATTCCTCATCACGGACACTCATCCATACCACGTTTGGGTTGAGAGGAACTATGCAGAGAGGCTCGCCGAGGCGATCCGAAGAGTCGACAAGTTGGCAACGAGACCAATCTTTGTATCACTCTGCAAAGATCCAAGATTTCATGGTATCCGATCGGGCATCCAGGATATCGCCATTGATTCTGCCGACATCCTGAGGAGCTTTGGAATCATGGTTACGACTGATGATGGGATGTGGCGATTGATGTATGGTCATGCCGGCAATCACTATATGAACAATCAAAATAGGCCGGAAAGATTGGGAGTCTTCGCCACCATGGAGAAGTTCTTGTTTCGACAGAGGGTGTTGTTGATGTGTTCCCTCAACGTCGAAGCTGCGAAGGGATTGAATGACATGGTGAGGGAATCTTCCATGAAGGTCGGCATCAACCTGGAGCTGATGGAGGATGTGCTCAAAGAACCTCTTTCAATTCAAATTGGAACAGGAGGCGGAGTACCTGACACCGCGAGCACGGAATCAACACGCCCAGGTACCGTTGGAGGTGGAAGAAGAAGATCAAACGTCGAGTATGAGAAGGCACCATGGATCGAGGCCACGGTCAGATCGGTTCTTCCTGAGCCATCGGCAAACATGTATGACATGTGGTTCTACGTCAACCATGGGCGAGATGAGATGATTCTATGTCAAGGACATTATCTCGGGGATGATGATGAAGTTATGCCGACTGATCAACTGAGGCAAGACTTCAACTATGGAAAAGAATGCATCGCTTGCCGAGCAAGCGAGACGATGAGGGACTACCAACTTTGGCCGCCAGAATGCCAGAGGAAGACGATCGTGAAAACGGCGGCGCGATCCCGTGCATTCTTCAACATCATGATGGAATCAGGCAACCCAGTGACAGACCCTCAGAAGGACTTCGTGCAGTTCCTCAAGGACATCACCAAATCGATGGTGGGCAACAAAGGTTGCGAGCACGGTGAGATCCTCATGAAAGCGCTGTCGCACTTTGGTATGGTCAGAGTTCCCAGAGATCGAGTCAAACAGATCTTCGTTGGGAAACGCGGAAGACAATACGGTGTCATCCGAGAGGAGTTCACTTTGGGTGAAGGCAATGATGCCCATGAACGATTTGCATATCGTGTCACCAAGGACTATGGGAATGTCTTCTGCAAGGACTACCTCAAGATGGTGCTCGGAGATGATTTCGCGGATGTTATGGGATATGCTGACGCAACGGCCGAGAAATGTGGGGACGTGGTCGAAATGTGGCTTGGAATGTTGGATGTGGCCAACATGACAAAGTCCCAGATCACATTCATGGAGACAAAGGCCGACCCAGGCGAGCTTCTTGCGGGCCTGGAAGCATCCATCAACATCTTCCATGGAACGACAAGATCTACCACAACTCCAAATACGAAGAGAGGTGGATCAAGGATCACCGAACCTACCAACTATGAGGAGACGTTGGTGAACCAGATCCTACGTGACATCCCGATGTACCATGGATTGCAGTATGCATGCCTGATTGAGGACAAGGAGATCAGCGTCATCAACGAAAACTACCTGAGGTCCAAGGCTGATGACACCAATGATGACAACATGGAGCCCGAAGGTCCAAGGACCGGGGATGGTACGTCGACCACCCCAGGACCGACGACCGGAGGAGCTGGTGCTAGTGCGGAAGGGGCAGGTTCGTCGACCACCCCGGACATGCACGGAGCACCTAAATCTCCATCGAATCCTGAAGAGGAGTTCCAGATCTCTCAGGACAAGGGTGCCATCGTCGAGGCCATCAACGCGCTCTTTGCCCTCGCGGACGACAACAACGTCTGCCTAAAATGTGGTGAAAGTGGCCATCCCAACTATGAATGTCCCAAGCAAGGCAATGATCCAGTGAAGTCAGCATTGATCAACCTGAGGAAGAAACTTCAGGGTGACGATGTGGAGAAGAATGATGCTCCCAAAAGAGATGATGACGAGGAGCAACGTTTCCGCCAGGAGAACTACAAAGCAACCAGGGCTGGAGAGTACATGTACCTTCAAGCAATCCCACTTTCAGTCATTGGAGACCGTGCCCATGGAGAAAAGAGCATCAATGGAGTGAGAGCCGAAGAGAAGGGCCCCAGATCAAAAGGTGAGCTGAACGACATTGTCGACACTGCCAGCCAAAGGGGCATCACTATGACTTGCAAAGAGATGAAGTCGGCTGTTCCTTACTCCGATCACAGGATGTACAGGAAGCTCAGCATCGGCACGGACATCGGGAAGCTCAAGATTCTTCCGGTTAACGGTGGCAAGTTCTACTCCGAACGCTTTGTCGGACCTGGAGTGGAGTATCCTCTACCGACCGAATCCAGAGACAACCGCGTCTTCATGGAGGATTGGGAGAAGACGTACAGCTACTACTTCAACAAGGCCCTGAGACACCACGTCGGACGAAGAGAAGTGTGGGAAAGAACTTCTGGCAGAAGGGTAACAACGTTTCCCGGGCTCAGATGTGATGAAGCTGGATGGGTGGATATTATGGAATTCCTACATAACCCTTGGATCTTCGATCACGAGCAGGTCAAGGAGGAAGATGACGGACTGATTGCTGTCGACTTCCGTGCGGAGCGCATCAAGACCATGATCAAGACTGTTTGGTCAGAGTTCCAAGAGAAGAACAAGATCCGCATCCAATTCCTATGCATTGTTCTTGACTCTACCTTCGACAAGCCCGATGATTACCTCAGGAAGGTCATGGGAGTCGGTGATGACATCCATGATCTCATTGCACAACGCGGTGAAGTCTTCCTAGCACCCATTGCTGTGCGTTCACCTGGAGGATTTTCCGCCCGTGGATCAGATTTTCGCCTTGACTATTGCAAGATTTGTCACCCGATCACAACGAAGATCGCAGACGACATTTGGTTCTGCTATCATGTTACCGAGTTCAAGAATGTGGTCGGCATCATCAAGGAAGGTTTACGACCTGGTGGACACCGAGGAGGACGAACACAAGTTTTCCTCAACCCATTTGTACCATGGGACAAGCGATACAGGGAGATCCTGGGAGGACAATTAACACACCTAGGACAACCTCGCATGGTCCTTGCATTCAGCGTTCATCGACTCATGAGTCTTGGAGTCATGATCAACGCATCTGGCCAAATGGTGGTGAATGGAAACATTCCATTTTCTGAGGTAACCGCAGCGTGGTATCAGAACAACAACTATGATTGGGAACGACTAGTGGTTGATTCTGGAAAGTTTCAATTGGTAAGATCATGTCAAGAACCAAAGGAAATTGCAACGGCAAAGACGGTGCTTCGTGTCTCCAAAACCTTGCTGGACGACATTGACAGCGGGGACAACATCCCGTTCTACGACAAGTTCGTCGAGGATGTTGAAAAGCTTAAATCACTCGATGGAGCCCTCGACCCAAACAGCGAGTTGAGGAACGACATCGTGACGTTCATTTCCGAGAACTACACTCCGGGAGAAGCTGGACACTTGATTTGCCCAGCATGCCTAACTGAGACTCCAAACATTCTATCCATCTGCATCAGATGCCATGGAACGCTTGTCAGCTGGGGGGAGAAAGAAGCAGAGAAAGATGAAAGCACTGCCCCTGGAATGCCTGAAAGAGAAAGGCATGAAAGTGGAGATGGTCAAGATGCTAATGACGATGACGTCGAGATGGAGAATGAGGACCAGGAGGAGATTGACAGACTGGTCAGGGAGTCAAAGAAGAACACCGAAGAGGCTCCGGATGATGACATTGACATGACCGACGCCAAGTCAAGCCACGAGAACGTTAAACCTGAAGAAGAACGTCGACGCAATGTACCTGATCAGAAAGTTGTATTCGGGGACAACACCAAAGAGCAACAAGAAGAAGAAGATGAAAAGGTTGCCAAAGAACAAGACCAAGATGAAGAGCGTCGAGAAGCAAGAATGCGATTGCCTATGTGGACAACGAGAATCATTCAAGCTTCACTTATTCAATGTATCGACATCGCCCAGAATGAGGACGCCATCGACAGCACAGCTCGCGCGATGGACTGCATGATTCTGAGCTACCTTAAAGATCGATATCGACTATTTCATCTATGGACTTCAGTAGCACCAGCACAACAGTATCATGACCACGTGAAGAGGCTCGGGCTCATCCCAGAGTTTGACGGATACATTCCATACGTGGGTGAAACTGAAGAAGGTGAACTGAAAGAACCAACAGAAGCGCAGCTGATTGCTTCATTCCATGCGAACGCTAAGAATGGAAAGATCGGCGGACGCGATTTGGAAACCTATTTGAAGGGAGTGAACGGCATTGAGTGCTTTGCAAGATCATGAAGTACTTGATACAGATTGGCATCACCCCTCAGCTCATCTTCTCCAAGGTTGCCGACAACACAGACGAGGACGACGAACGGCAAGCAGAAGCACGACGGGAATCATCTGACTTTGTCAGGGAGATTATCTCCGGTGCATTTGCCGTGCGTTCCTACGACTATTTTCGTGTCACACCACCTCGACGGGACGATCATGTTCATATTGATCCTGTAGAACTAGCGTGTGCAGTGACGGAAAGATGCAGAACATTTACCATCCTCGTGACGCTCAACAAGATCGGCCTGGAGCTACCTCAACAACTACGCAAAGTATGGCAAGGGAAGCTCAAAGCTGTACAACAGAGCGAAGCACAGATGGCTACATGTCTCCGATCTCTTGATCCTGCAGAACGTGAAATTGCCAGGCAATATGTTCGAGCACTTGGTGATGAACAACCCGCAGAAGAACAGGCTTCGGCGAGCACCGAGGAGACCGACACTGGCAAGAAGCGGCGCAAAAGATGAGTTCCTCTAGATCTATGTCAATGAAGAGATCTTATGAGAGGATTCTGAGTGCCGGGCTAATTCATATGAATCTCATGCATCCAGGGTGCGAAGATTTCCTGGTGCAAGGGAACGATTTTTGAAAGGGCATACGAACCATAGATCTAATTCGAAGGGTGCACGGAAACCGGATCGGACGTCGCCGACCGGGAGTACGTAATCCCCTAGAAGGCTAGATCAACGGCCTACAAATTTTTATGGCTACGTACAGAGCGAGGGTAGCGGTAGAAGAGAGCAATCACACATTCCAATTGTTTCAACCTGACGCCTACTCCTGTGCTCGGTGCCCCGACCAATGGACGTCGCCATGGTCGGGAAGCACCGGGCATGGGGGGTGTGATTGGAATGCATGTTACAGTGATCCTTTAGGTAGTTCCTTATTTGCTCCGCATTACCGCTGACTGGGCTCAAGCAACGCTATCGCTCGACGGGGAAAAGTGTGTTCATGTGCATTGCTGCCTTGGGAGGACAACAACAGGAATAATAAGAACTACACGTTGGAGGACAAGAACATCTACACCCCATCATTAAGGGCTGTCCCCATTCGCAATATATATATATATTTATTCTCAAAATTGTATGGTTTATGAAGTTCAATATTTGCTATATTTGGACGGGAGCAACTTCAAGTGGTTATATTGGTGCCCCACTCTTGAGTCTTGAGTTATCAAGATATTGTGCGGGCTACATCAGTGTGTCATGTCCGTTTTTGCTGTCATGCAAAAAATGATATGCCATTCATATCCATTGACTTCCCATTCATATCCATTAAGTTCCCATTTTTATTTATATCCAATTATTTCCCATGAATATCCCAGAAGAACATAAAACAGGTTGTCTTCAGTCCTTTTGGACATTGAAAGCTGCTCGCAATCAACTCCCTGGGTATTACCGCCTGCTTCATTCCATCCCTGAATCAGCGCCAAGAGTGAGCCTGCAAAACATGATGAATATATTGGGATTTGATGGTGATTAATGAGGATATAACCAGCAGAAATGGGGATAGGGCACTTTTTCAGGTCATAAAGATTCCCAAAGTCAGCCACTTTGGGGATGGCAAAGTCAGAAGCTCTGCGCCCTGGTTTCAGGAACCATTGATGTGGTGAGGAGGTCGTTGGAAGCAACGGCCAATCCCGATGGTCAAACCCAGGTGGGCTTGGTGTTTGCAGCCGACTATTGTGTCTTGAGTCTTGAGATGTCCTTGAAGGTACAAACTCGGTGGAGTTTGGTGCTGGAAACCTATGGGAAGCACTGAAGAAACGATCCATTCCTCGGTTTAGTTTGGGTGAATAACACCAGCTTTCTGAGTTTCGAAGTATTGGAAGTTTGGAACAGGAAGAAGAGGATGAGGAGGACGACTCTGACCCAGACTTTGATCTCTTCGACTTTGACGACACCCAGGTGTGCGGTTCCCGCTTCCTTTGGGACCTAAGGGACTTGAATGCCTGTAAGTGTTTTTTCAACCCATCTGAATTTGGCCTATCCGAATATATCCCACTGGTTATTTCCACCCCTGGTTTAATACCATGGTTATCGCAACGGTTATCCCAAAGGTTATCCCAATATATCCCCACTTTCGAAGTAGCTCTCAGTACTACAGTCATTTTCATCTCCCATCGGATCCCCACCCTTTCTTCGAAGGTGAAGAGGTGTCCCTTGTGGCTGGCGGCCAAGTACGGTCATGATGAGGCGCCCTGCAGGCTGCGGCCCTAATGGTTAGGTAGTTATTAAGGATGATTGCTGATGAATCAATCACCACTAATGAAGGATCAGTCGCCATAGTGATTCAGGATAATTCTGGGCAAAACCTGGCAAAAGGATTCATCTATATCTCTCTGGTGTTTTCTTTGGGGCACACTTGTGTAATCACACATATATCTACAAGTTCTGCTTCTGATATGAATCTATCCTCTAGCAACTAGGCTGAACAAAACACAAGTGAGCTGACACGGGCAACACATCTACCGTCCCAGAATTGGATCCGAAGCCACAGTGATCTCCATCCAATTTGATGCCAAATATATTTCCCTGGAATTGGTAGCGCAATTCATTTCGATGCTCAACATCTCATGGTTTCTTGTTCCCCTTCAAATGAACCAACTGATTCGGGGAACAACCTGGAACTCATTGCAGGTGATCCGATTACTCCTCCACGCCAAGGCGGATAAGGACCCGCACAGGATTTCCCTGGTTCAATGCATTAGATCTATTCATTTTGGAAGCCAATTTGGTGTGGAATTTGAGATTGGGGGAGAGTACCTGGTCTCATTTCCAAAGTTTTCCATACCCACTGCAAACAACTCGTCACATTTACTCTCTGGTTCTTTAACATAGCTGTGTTAAAGAACCAGAGGGTATATATATATATATACATAATATGGCCTGTAGTTTTGGGGGATGGCTGAACATGACCAACCAGATGGTGCTCAATATTGGGCGGTTGTGGACAACCCCAGGATCCTAGACCTTGTTTAAAGAGGACTTTTTAGGACGATTTACGGGAACTGGTGATATAACTATTGGAACACCAAGGTTTCCTGCAACATGTCGCTCAACATGTCCCTTAAAAGTCAACCCAGTGGCAGGAGAGGGTAGCTCCAGATGGCTCCACTGCACTGATCGCTGCCTGCAGTGCGGGGCCGCACACCACTGCTGCAGTTGCAACGCTGCTGGCAGCGAAGGCACACTTTGAAACCAGTGATGACGCGGGCATGACAGTGCTAGGCCGGGACCCTGGGGAGGTGCATCCCAGGCATTGTGAGTGGTTAATGACCCATGCATAACCCATGCATAACCCATGTATTACTGGGGTATATGGTTACTAACCATTGACTATTGAGGTTGAAATGGGATCATCGGAGCCAGGTATCCATAATAAAGGGGCATTTAATCTTCAGTGAAAGTTGTGGCCATCAGCAGCAACAGTTGGGAGTTGGGAGTCGGAGTATTTTTTTCTGATAATATGTATATATATATACACATAATTATATATAGTTATATATAATTATATATAATACATATATCTCATATAACTCATATTACTCACATTATATATTTGTATACATATATCATCCTATATGTATATAATACGCTTATATGATATTGATATTACATGCATGATATTACATCTATGCTATGATATATCATATTATATGATTTATCATAGTACATTATATGTATACATGTGCATACCTTGATTTGCATGCACTGTATGTCCGACAGTTTTGCAACGGACTGGCATCTCTTTCAGGATATGCGGCCAGGGCTGGCTTTCCAGAGGTGACGCCTTGTTTTAGCCATGAGCTGAGGGCCTAAATGGGCATTTAACCAGCAATCATGAGGGAAAAGGGGGATGTAAGGGGGATGTATATATATATATAATTGGTTTATAGATATAGACATAGCTGTTGTGATGCTTGGTGTTACAGTATTTTGTCTTTCTATGTCAAGAGATAGCAGAGTGAAGACACACCAGTTTCATCCATTTTCAATAGATACACTCTATGAATGAAATCAGATTCTACGATTCCTGGGAGGATTCTGTAGACGAAAGATGTAAGCCCTTGAGTTCATTAATTCACGGGGGTCATGTTTCAGCAAGTGTACTCCCCGAAAGACTGACACCACATTTCAAAAAACATACCAAAAAGTGGGGTTGGAAGACTGGTTTCTGATGTCATCCGGGCGACCCTGGACCGGAGGCGGTGCGACAGTTGTTGGAGGCCAAAGCCATGCAGGCGAACATCCGATGCGGGAAACCATCCTTGCAGCTGGAGTTTAGCTTCTGTAAATGAAAACCACAAAGAGATTCTCAAAAGTTGGAAGCTTGGATTGAACGTTGCTCCCTTTTTTCCCTAAGTGGGCCAGAGGACTGAGCAGCACGTGATCCACATTTTGTCTGTTATTTTCCCATGTTTTCTGGCCCATGCAGACATTTTCTCGCACAATGTCGCACAGAGACACTCCTGGACCCCAACCCATTCTTATTGCCCCGTGAACCCAAACGACTATGATTTTGGAAGATTTGATATGTTTGGACCCACAAAAAGGGCGATTGACCATCCAGAATTGAGAGCATTTGTGTTCCACTTATATGCCTGCCATGTACGATTGTAGCTTCACATACAACGCCAGGACAAAAGTGACTAGCTGCTGCAACCATCTCCCCTTAGACTCCTGACAGGTTTCATATGAATCACATGGCGGATCGCGGATCCGCTGGTTTGCTTTAAAAGAGTTTTAATTTATTCCGACTTGAAATACCATCTGCCACATAGGCCACGCGAAATGAGGATAATTGATCCGCGGCTGAGGATCATGATGTTTATAAGACGCTAAACGGGAAAAAACTTTCTTCCTCCTGATGCATCTTCACATATCTTCACAAATGCAGAATATACCCTCTGGTAATTAAACCTAGCTTTGAAGAATCACCATTTTGAAGAACGCTAGATCATCGTATTGAAATCATCATCAATCATCTATTTCTATGGGCCGTGGCTTCCAGTTCGCGCCAGCACGCCAGGTCTGGGATGGCAAAGGTCGCACTCCTCTGCTGTGGTGCGCAGCTGAGAAGGGCAGCCGCTTCGTGGAGGTGGCCAAACTGCCTCACGGACGCAATCATTTTCCAAAATGGGGGCACGTGAAATTTTCCAGGAACAAACACGTGATCCATTTTACATCATTTTACCATATTTTACATCAGGATTTTACCATAGCCCAGTGGACATCACTCGTGGCGAGGTTGTTGCAGCACGCTGCGGAAGTGAACGCCACGAGTGATCACGGCTCACCCCTCACCTCGGCCGTCCCGTCTGCGGACGCCGACGCTTGGCCAAGCGCTGGGCGCCGTTCAGAATGTGGCTGTGTCCGTCGCATTTCACGAGATTTCACGCATATAAATATATAGTCATATAATGTCATATATTACACATATATATATATATATATACGTATTGTATGTATGAGATAACTATATTTGTAGATATTATATTCATGTATATACAGTATGTATTATATATATATATTATCGTACATACTAAATACAAATGTATCTGTACGGTCCTTTATGGGGATGCGAACGGGGAATCACACCAGCAGATCACTAAGGGGATGACCTGTGCTCTTCTCGAGGTGGGGTTCACCTTTGGAGAGGGAAGCAACTGCGTCGATTTCCAGGGCTAACTTCGGAACATTTTGGAACGTAGTACATTTATATACATTTATATACATTTATGACTCATTTATGCCCGCTATCTTGTCTTTTTGAACCGTTTGGGCGCTAGAAGTGCCTCAACTTGTTTCGATTTGAAACCTGACATTCTTTTCACATTATGCAAAAGGCGAAACTGACTTCGTGGCTAAGTTTTTGACTCTGGAATGTCCCTCTACTTTTGCTTTTCATTCTGCAGATAGCAGCACTTGTCAATGGTTGTACTTTTTCCGCAGCGATCGGTTGACTGTGCACACAGCTTCTTTTCGACAGGATTTCTACCGCTAAACTTACCCGTATCTTGATGGACTTCCCAGTTACTTTCCTCCGTGGAACTGCCATGGTCAAAAGTTGGAGTGTTAGACACATATTGAGGGATGGTCATCAATCCAATAAAAAAGGAATTCATATCCCCTTTAGCCTCTAGTAAACAAACATAACTATGGAACATCACTATTTTTATAGGTAAAATCATGGTAAATCATTGATAAATGGACCTTTTTCCATAGGCAAATGTAGGATTCCCACTCTGGAATGACCATGGCCATGGCCATCCATGGCCATCCATGACCATCCAGGCCCGGGCAAAGGTGAACCAACCGGACCAGTTCAGTCAGTCCGCTCTCTGGCTGGCTTGCCGTTATGGCCGGAAGGATCTGCTGGATCCACTGCTGACTGCCAGGGTGCCGGGAAGGGCTTGAGAAAATCGCCACTTTTTGTAGCTTCGAAAGTAAGTACCTGCATTTGGCAAGATCTATTAGTTAGTTGGAAGGAGGGTATTGTGCGTTGCATGGAAACTTTTGAGTGAGGATCTAAATCAGAAAGTGATGGAGATATGAGATATGTACCAGTAGTACCGCACAA
>CAMXCT020003139.1:33392-43392 GCA_947184155.2 Cladocopium goreaui | reverse complement strand
GGTAGCTCGTCCAATTCATGATGATAATCTCTATCCACCAACCAACAGCTTTGGAATTACGTCACTAATCAGCGCCTCTCAACTAATCAACAGATCAAACATATCATATCATATCATATCATATATATATAAATATCAAATCTATTAGACATATCTTGGAATTGAAACAACGAAATCATATAGGCATGGATCAAAACCCATGGAAAAACATATATTTTGGGGTTTGTCTCAAGCCTGATTTGCCACTGGACGACCAGGTTTCTCTGACATGGTCCTGACACAGTTCACCAAGATGGCAGCCACCAGTCTTTCTTCCAACACCTTGGGCCAGGCAGAAATTTCAAAACCACAGAAATATGGAGATCCAACCAGTAAAAATGCTGAAAAGTGGGGGATCTAATCAGAAATAGTGATCAAACATGGGGGAGGAACCTGGGATAAGTATGATATGAAACAACAGAATCTTGGGAGATCCACCAACAAAATAGTTGTTCACCAACCAACCTGAGGATAGATGTCTTAAACAAGGGAGCTTTAAGCGTTTTGACCCATTAATTAAGGGCTCTGCAACTGCCCGTTCCGAACGCGCAGATCTTCGTTGGGCTCATGGTGAATCCGCCACAGCTAGGCAGGGGGACTAGCACCGGGGAGGTGCCCACACAACACGACGCGGATCTGGTGCAGGTGATCCATCCTATGAACTCTTTCAAAAGGAAACCTCTGGCATCTTTGAATCCTTGAAGAGGTGCGCCTTTGGAATCTGAGACGGGGGGGCCTTTTGGTTGACCACGTTGGAAAGGGACAAACACAATTTGTTCAGAGGATTTGCAGATAGAAAATGAGGGGGCTGTCATTGGTGTATGACTTTCAGTATGGAACTTTGAGACTTAGAAGTGGGAATCAGGTTCAACCACCTCAAACTTCTATATGTCCGGAATTTGCATGCTTTGTTAGAGTATGTGGGAGACTGTCTTGCTTTCACGGCATAGGAATTCTGACATGACCTTCAGCCAATGGTTTTCCAGCCCGCGACTGGTTCCAACCTCGATATGAACTTATTTTGACATTTCGGATTTCGGAGCAGTTTTTGTTTTTTTGCCACAGGCTTTCACATTCTGCCCCTCAAGCTCCCCCTCTCCGTAAAACTTCTATCCGCATTGGATTGGTCACATTTTTCACCGCTTGGTTCCATCCCTTTGAGGCGTGCCTTGCGTCTGACAGATGCCTTGAACAAAGTCCCGGGTATTTCGTGCCAACCCATCGACGGAGTGGTGGGGGTATGCAACCAGGGGTCGGAGTGTGAGGTGGTTGTAAATTGTAAATGGCCTGGTCCAAAAATAGGGCCAATTGCAATGCTTTATCATCATCCCCCCATTAACACAACAATTTGGAGGTTATTGGCAATTACACCTCTTTTTTCTGGACAAACCAAAATGGCAGCGCTCCCATGTTTTGAGGGATGGAAGGATTCTTTTGGTAGGAGGATGATGATGATGATGATGATGATTGAATGCATTGCCTTGGATCGAAAAGCGTTGATGCAGTCGTGCTGTCTCTTTGCCAGCACGTACACCTGGTTCAGGGGACCTGAAGTTGATGGGTCAAGTACTTTCCAGCAAAATGGGCAGCTTGGGCAGATGTTGTGGGAAGGGTAACAGCATGGTAATCAGGCTGAAATGATTTACAGCCAGTCATTGGGACTGGGGAAGGTGCGGGTGCCGATGACCACAGGAGCTATGTATGCTTTCCCTTCAGTCAAACTGCCACCCAAAGCCATTGAGGAGACGGCGCAGTGGAGTTTTTTTTTCCCCATGCTTTTAAAAACCTTAATCGCTAGGGCTTTTGTATGGGCATCTAAGTCTTTAAGTCAAAGTAAGAGGTCACCAACGCGTTTTAACTGGGGTTATGAACCATTTGTAGCTGGATTGTATCATGGAGATTTTCATCATCTCACCTGGGATGTATATCCAAGTAGTGTCCCATTGTTTTTTCGATGCGGAGAGGTGGGAATACCCACTCAAAGCTGGTCTTGTTTTAATGGACGGACTTTGGACGGACTTTGGACGGACTTTGGACCCCACGGTATTACGGTACACGTGTTCCATTCGATGAGTCAATGAGTATCGGAAGCAAAATGAAGCAAAGAAGCAATCTGAAACATCAACCAAGGAAGCGACGAAGAGTGATTCGTGCATTCTTTTTTTTGACATGTGGTGATGTATCAAACCTACATTCCATTTTTTGTTGGGGATGAACATCCATAAATCCCAGCTATTTTTTGGTGAACACCAGGGTACCGTTTGGTTTCGACTTATAGCCATGTCGAATTTTGAGAGGGTTTGAGACGTCCAGCTGCAGGATGCAAAACAGAAGGACCAAGAACCAGATGGCATCTCAGCTGCATTGAATTTATAGGACTATAGGAATCTCCCATTTTTCCATCGTAAAAGTGTCCATGTAAAATCCAGCTCAACCAGCCCATTTTCAATATCCCTCCATCCTCATTTCCTTCCAATCCTCATCTCCAAATATGCCTATATTATACTACCATTGTTGATTGCTCGGCTAATATCCCCACTCATTGCTGGTCACAATTTACCTCAAAGGACCTTCACAGTTTTTGTATCCCTGTACTTTGTGATGAATCGCCCCATTTTTGATGGTCAATATTATTATACCCCCATGACATACTTATTGACATATCTGACATATAACTTTTTCAGATGTCCCTCTGCCCTGTAATAGTTCAAACATGTCTGTCTTTCCGTACTAGACAGACCAATGAAAATGAACACCAAAAAATCGATTGGACCATCTATTGGAAATGGTACCATATACATATATATATATATTCCTGCATATTCCATTTAAATCATCACTTTTGTTTGATATTAGGATAAGTCACATTTAGTGAATTTAGTGGTCTTATTCCTGTATACATATCCCATATAAAATACGGTGTATTAGGATATAACATTTAATGGGTTTATTCCTGTATATATATAATACATAAATCCAATATTAATATTTAATACGGTGTACTAGGTTATAAGATTTGATGGTTGGATTTCTGTATATTCAATTTGAATCCCATTAGGGGGATGGGATTATGTTAAAATGCAGTTAAAAGATGACCTCGCCCCACGACTCCCACAACCGCAGGTCTGTGGTGTTTGGAGCTGTTGGAAAAGACGGGCATTGTCACGGTGCCAGGTGCGGGGGAGCTGGAAACGAAGGACATCCCCAAAACCGATGGATTTGAAGCTGGTGAAATGATTACAGTACCAAAAATGGTAGGAAAAGTCGAGTTGCTTCCATCTTCAAATAAAGCAGGTTTGCATCCTCGAGTTGCTTGTTGGGTACTGGCTTGCGCCAGAAACAGGGCGATTGTATGCGGTTGTTGTCCAGGCTGAAGTAAAATCAATGGTCCTCAAATTAGAATGCACGATTTCAAGATGTTATAGTCGCTATATTTACCCTCTGGTAAACTAACATAGCTATGGAAAATCACCATTTTTCATGGGAAAATCCACTATTAATGGCCATTTTCAATAGCTACGTTAGTCATTACCAGAGGGTATTTTTTCACAAGGAAACGATCTTTCCTTTCGAGTGAATGATCCAATGATCCCAATGATCCAATAACTCGTCACCAGGATCTGGTTTTGGACAGATGGATGGCTCCTTCCACTTCCGCACCACCATTCTGCCACCGGATGAGCTCTTAGAGGTTGGGGCCCCATTGCTGCTTGCGTGGGGAATTTGATGGAGAACTCATGGCATTGAACCTTTGATGTGAGTATTTGATGGAGTTTTGATGTGTTTTCATTAAACATCGGATTGGGCTGGAAGGGAAAAATGCAGGAACCTCCTCACATTTTATGGTATGAATCATTTTTTTGATGTAAAAACACATGGATTCAACAGAGGGAATCATATACTTTATTATTCCTTCCTGCGTGTCTATTACGTTCTTCAAGTCCTTCTCCTCAAAGGTGTCAAAGTAAATGGGGTTTTCATCAGTGTGTTTGATGTCCATTTCTTTGTCAATGTATTTTTTCACAGCCGTCGAGTCCAGTTGTCATCAATGAAGATGGTTGGTGAAAAAATGTAGATTTTCTCAAAGCAACCCTTGTAGATGTCCAACACCAAGTTTGTCAAAGCAACCGTTTTACCCGTTCCCGACGGAGCGTTCAGTAAAATCCTTGCTGGAAGACAAGCCATATACCCATAGGATGACTGCTTACAATCCTTACAATTATATTCTTTATGTTTGTAAGGTTTTATATTTATCATATTAAAAGTATTTAGACATAAATTTCTGATATAAGATATGGAAAAGGAAACCTTTTTTACCTTGAAAGAGTGTCAGGTGAAAATGGGACAGTTACTTTTCAGTCCGCATAAGACGTTAATTAGTTTTGAACTCTGCGTCCTTTTGACTGACAAAACGAAGCAATAGAAGATGAATTCGTTTGTGTATTTTCTTTTGACAAATCTTTTTGATTGAACCCCCCGACATTTTTGTTCTACCAACTCCCAGTAGAAATCTTCGTGTCGCAAAGAAAAGTCCTGTATAGTATAATTAGAATGTATGTGGATGATATTTTCTAATTATATATAATCAGGATGAACGAGTATGAAACCTACATTGATACAATAGGTGAGATTGAAAATAGGATTGTTGATGACACGAAGTATCCAGTCATCACCGACAACAGGGTGAAGAGATGCTGTAGGTATACATTGGAACTGATTGGAATTGTTTTAAATTTTCTCAAATATAAAATAGATGCCGAAAAAGAAAACTAACCCAATCAAAAAACAACCAATCCCCGAGGATTTTGAACTTTCAGATGAAGAACCCGCTGTTGTCAATCTGAATGAGGAACAAAAACTGTCAAGTAAATTCACGGGCAGGACTGAGGGTTGTCCCGGAATGGTCGTATGAACGCAGGTGCAGTGTTTTATGACTCTGGTACATCTGTGAGTTAGCGTGGTCTAAGACGAATTTTTGGAATAATCAGTCAGAAAAGTGAACCCTCTGCGGACTTCAGCCGTTTCGGCCATTTCCACTTTTTCAATCTTTTCGACTTTTTTGGCGAGTCCGGATTTTATAACTTATGTAAACCCTAAATGAAACACCTAATAGAAGTATGCGTATATGTTCCATGGGGCCGGGGGATTTTATAACTTATGTTATACCCTATATGAAATCCCTAATAGGAGGTATGCGTATATGTTCCATGGGGCCGGGAGATTATGACAAGGACATGTTATGACAAGGAAATCCCCTAGCACTGGAATGATGGAACCAATGGGTTGCTAGCTCCGCTCTCGGGTAGTATGGCCCTCCGGGCCATACCCTCGTCCTGTGGGTAAATTCACTACCTTTGATTGTCCCATTTGTAAGGGTAATTTACAATTGAGAAACGAAATTCTTATCAACCCGAAGGGCATAAAGTGTTCTTGTAATCCTTGCTCCCTCAAAATTACCAAAAATGTCAAAACGATGAATGTAAGTAGAGATGACAACGGGGATATAAAATTGGTTGGAACAGACAAATCACACCCGAAGATAAGAAAGTAGAGAGCACTAACAAGATTCACAAGATGATAAGCGATGTAATGAGCACTCCAAGAAGTAGCGGTAGAAAGTCAATGAATGATATGGATTAAAAAGTTTCTCCCAAAAATGGTGTAAAGAGCAGATTTTTGCGCGAAAGCAAATTGATAAATAAATATCTAAATAAATATATATCTAAATAAATAGTTATATATATATAAAAATAATAGTATAGTGGATGTTGAGAGCGACGGCCCCATAAAACAGTCAGAACCGGAAGAACTGAAGAACAAGGTGAGCAGAATGAACAAGAACCTCATAAGCATAATGCACACTGTTAAAACATAGAATATAACCTGAACAACAAGAAGGATGAAAACAATGAAAATACCAAAGACAAAGACAAAGATAAAGGAAGAATAAACAAAGCCTTTGAAAAGAAGCAGATAGGCAGACCCGTCGGTTCGTGGGAAGATAAAAGGAAACAATACTTTGAGTGGATTACATCGGGTAAAATCACACAACCCAAAGAAGAGACTTTAGCATACTACCAAATCAACGAAGACCCAACCAACAACTCCTATGTGTTGCTGTCGTAGTTTCATATTTTAAATCTATAGATTTATAATATGAAATTACTTGAACATACTTGAACTGTTTTCTGGAACGGGCAGTGTAGGCAAAGTTGCCAAAGAGTTAGGTTTTGATGTTGTCTCGTTGGACTTGAAGGATGCCAACATCAACACCGACATCCTCAATTGGGATTACAAACAATTCAACAGAAACAATTTTCAAATCATTTGGGCTTCTCCCCCTTGTGTTGAATATAGCATTGCCAAAACCACTGGTGTTGGAAAAATAGATTATGCCAACAGCATCGTTCAAAAGACCCTTGAAATAGTCAGATACTTCAATCCCTCCGTGTGGTTCATAGAAAACCCACAGACTGGATTGTTGAAACATCAGGACTTTATGAAAGACTTTGATTACTTTGACCTTGATTATTGTAAATACGGCTTTCCATACAGAAAAAGGACAAGGATATGGACGAACCTAAAAACTTGGAAACCGAGACCACTATGTAAAAAAGACTGTGGAAACATCATCAACAACAAACATAAGGAAACAGCGCAACGGATGCCATCGGGTAAAAAGAGCGAATGGGGTGATTATCCTATAATCCATCGTCAAGATGAATTATATAGTTTCATTTTTTTCACCAAAAAAATCAATGCATTTTTTCATATTTTTGTTGGCCCGCTGTCACCAATTTTGAAATATATTGAAAACGTTAATATAATTTAACCACAGAAATTTTGATTAGCACCCCTTTGATCCCCAGAGATGGAGAAAGAAAACTGGGATGGCTGATGGGCAGATTGCCAGGAAGTGGTGAAGAAACTCATGGTTTTCCAAGAGGACTTCATGAACAAATATGGTGAGTGTAATGGTTCAGGTGGTTACTGAGAAGCCAAAGTGAGCTTCGCGCTTCCGCTGTGGAGCAGCGGAACATGTTGGGCACAGTTAGCTGATGCCATCAGTTTCCACTAGGGGTCGATGCGAGGCTGAAACAAAGAATCTCATAAATATGATATCTTGGTCGCATTCAGGACTGAAATTTTATCCACTTTTTCTACGGTACGGGTTTTCAACGATTTTTGAAACCCATGCCCACACAGACCTCTACAGTGTTTCTGCGATGGTTAGCCCACGGATGGTGGTTCCTTGGTTTAGTGTAGGTTTTGTGTCTCAAACTTGGGACGACCTGGATCTCCTTTGTGCTCAAATCAACCAAAACTAGTGATTACAGGGGCTCCCAAGTTGGGTCAACGCGCCTTGGTAGTTTTAGAATGTTTAAAGACTGGCCACTGGCCATCCTCATAGGTCTCCACTTGGCCGTTGAGTTTCGCCTTTGGCATGCGGTCTGTCCCAAAAAAGGATCGGTGGAGGTTCGAAACTGATCACTTTGATCATCGCAGTTTGCAAGTGGCTAGTGAACATGACCATTCACCACTCACAAGCTGGGACAATCACGAGGATTATCTCACCTTCAAGTAAATGGCACTGGGCTCGACTTTGGAACATGCTCCACAAGAGGCCATTTATTTTCAAAGAAATGCAAGGATCAATTTGGAATTGGTCTGCGGTTGCGGTCGGAAATGCTGACACGAAACACATGAAACCAGTTATGTAATACGTGTATATAATGCCTAGTGCCCACTTGGACACTGCAAACATATCGTAGAGAGTCCCGCAAACGAGATACATCAGTTGATTAATGCTGTGAGTTCCTGCTGCAGACCATATGATATTTTTGACACAATCGCAGCCTATAATATAGCTCCTGGCTAATTGCCAAACCACTAACACCGAGCTGAGGTTGGCGTGTCCGGACTTCGGCTGGCTCCCAGGTGCTGGTGGTGGCCATACCCCAAAATGTCACCTGAAGAAAGCCTAAAAAAGCCTAAAGATTACTGGTTTGCAAGATTCTGCAAGAGTAAATTCACCATCCAAAGCCATTTCTGAGCAGGCTGCTTGGTGCTTACTGTTTATACTATACCTGGCGAGGTTACTGATCACGCGATGAGGGGGGTTTACCCTGCTGCTTCTAACTGGTACCAGACGGGATTCACCTGGAATTTCCTATGATCGCACGAGGCTTCCGAATGTTTCAACCCGGATGTGTCGACACATGGTAATTATATGACCTGATCATATATGGTCAATTGTGATAGTTTCCATGCCACGCCACTTTGCACTCTATGGCCCCGAGCTTGAGAATCAGCACATGGCATTTGAACCTGTTGATTGGACACTGTGGGTAAGTGCCGTCGCAAATGAGTTCGTCCCCAGCCCGTTGTGCAACAGATATATACTCCCGATGCTTCCAAGAACAACTTTCTTGCCATCCTGCTAGTGTCTGCTAGCCGTACCAATGCGAGGGCAACAACTCACTGGACTGACAGCTGGCTTCAGACCCAAGCATGCGACGAAATCGTCAGCATTTCACCAGCAAAACAGACTCCTGCGGCGCTATGCGACGCGGCATGCAGCGGGGCAATACCTATGTGGAGGCCCTCTGCATCATGGGATGGAGCAGGGGTTTGCCTGATTCTGAGGATTATATATATATATGATATATTCTATATGTAACATATCTTATAATACAACTCTACCATATATTAATATATTAATATATATATATATACTGTATAGATTTTATATTATGTAGATTGTATATAGGTGTATAGATAATACACACACATATATATATATATATGTATTTATACGTACGGATGATATAGATATGTCGATTAGATTATAAATTTATTATATATATATTCTATATTTTATAGATTATACATATATATATATAAATATTAGAGCTTATATATAAAGATAACACACACATATATGATGATATATAGATACAGATAATATCGATATCGATATCGATATCGATATCTATATCTATATCTAATATCTATATCTATATCTATATCTAATATCTATATCTATATCTATATCTATATATGTATCTATATCTATATCTAATATCTATATCTATATCTATATCTATATATCTATCTGTCTATCTGTCTATCTATCTATCTATCTATCTATCTATCATCATATCTATTTATAGTATATTTATAGGCTATATAGGTACAGAATCCCGGAGAAAAAACAAGATCTTGTCAGTGATTTCTCTCATCTCAACTTCAAGTTTCTGAGTTTCCAAAAATCGCATCAAAAGCCATGCCCCAGATGCCAGCCTCCAGCAGGTCAGAGAGGTTGGCCAACAGGGACCTTTGGGAAAGCTGTGCGGCTCCCTCTGTATCAGTTGTCTGGGTGTTGTGATGTTCCTTGGCTCAGGACCTCCGGTTGGGATTCGCCCCAAATTCTGGGAACCCACAAGATCCAGTTCATGATCTCTCATTAATGCCAACAGTGCGTGGGTTTTCCAAGCACTTTTCTGCTACACTCACAGCCACTGAGGTATTGGGGCTCACTGGCGTTACTGGCCGTGAACGAACAGAGAACTGTGTGCACGCAACGGGCATTGATCAGTGCGGCCAACGTCTATGAGGCCCTGGGTCCTGAGTTCTGCACGTTGGATGGTCCAAAGAGAAGTTCATATCCCTCAGGAAGTTGATGAATCAATTCATTCCATTCCAAGTGTTCCAAATAAAGTGAAAGGTGAAAGGACATATCCAAATTCTTGGGGTGCATGACGCTATCTGAGCCCATATCAAAAACTGGGGCTGTCAAAAAACTGGGGCCCACATAGCGTCGCTTTCTGAATTCTTGAGGGCAAGATCCTTATCACTGTCCGATAATTTGGATCATCCCCTCATTTCTGTGGAATAAAAACACCACATTATTCTAAGGTGCTCCAGAAATCTTACCCTCCTTGTCGGGTAATGTCATGAC
>CAMXCT020003139.1:13392-28392 GCA_947184155.2 Cladocopium goreaui | reverse complement strand
CTGGCATAAGCATTTAATTTTTATGGCACAAGCGATTAACTTTTAGGGCAGAATGACTTTTTAAGGCAAAAACGCAGAAGCTTTCAAGCTGTTGGGGATAGCACCTGAGTTTATTTTTCTCTCTTTTTGGAAATTGCACAAGTAACTAAAGAATCTCAGTGACGTTAAACCCGTTGTACAAACGTTTGCGACTCGGAGTTAGAAATGTCCAGTTGGCAGTTTGCAGTTTGCAGCAGCTTCAGGTTCTGGATCCATCAGGTGGTTACCAGGTAAATCCCATCCCCCTTTTTTTTGAGCCCCCTTTGAAATCATGATGGCATGTATTGGATTTATCGTGATTTATCTATTGGATTTGTCAAAGGAAGTTGGGAAGCAATCTTCCGAGTTACGGACAAATAGAATTGTGAGACTCTACATCACAAAACAATACATCACATAACAATACATAACATAACAATACATCACATAAACGAAGGGTGGTGACTGAGGGAAGTGGTGATGAAGGGAGTGGTGACTAAGGGAAGTGGTGATGACGAAGGGTGGTGAAGTGGTGATGACGAAGGGTGGTGACTGAGGTAAGTGGGGAAGGGTGGCAGTGACTAAAGGAAATGGTGATGACGAAGGGTGGTGACTGAGGGAAGTGATGCTGCAAAACGCATTGTAATGGCCGCATGAAGGTTGCATGGGACTCGTGTTGGGGAGGAAGCCGGAACACCAAACCTTGTGTTTTTCCGCGTAAAGTGGCTGCAGCCGGCGATGAAGGGCAGCTCCTGTGTGAGGCGGGTGCGGCTTGGATCGTTTCAACGCGTAATCGGTTCTTCAATGGTGTTATGCAACGTGTGGATGCTGATATCGCATTGTAATGGCTCCATGAATGTGTGCGTGGTGCTAGAGAACGCATTGTGATGGCTGCATGAAGGTTGCATGGGACTCGTGTTGGGGAGGAAGCCGGAGCACGAAACCTTGTGCTTTTTCCGTGTAAAGTGGCTGCAGCCGGCGATGAAAGGTACATCCTGTGTGAGGCGGGTGCGGCTTGGATCGTTTCAACGCGTAATCGGTTCTTCCATGGTGGTCTGCAACGTGTGGATGCCAATCGCATTGTAGTGGCTGCATGCATGTGTGCGTGCTGCTGCAAAACGCATTGGAATCGCTGCATGAATGTTGCATGTGACTCGTGTGGGGAGGAAGCCGGAGCACGAAACTTGTGTTTTTCCGTGTAAAGTGGCTGCAGCCGGCGATGAAGGGCAGCTCCTGTGTGAGGCGGGTGCGGCTTGGATCGTTTCAACGCGTAATAGGTTCTTCAATGGTGTTCTGCAACGTGTGGATGCCAATCGCAATGTAATGGCTGCATGAATGTGTGCGTGGTATTAGAAAACACATTGTAATGGCTGCATGAATGTTGCATGGGACTCGTGTTGGGGAGGAAGCCGGAGCACAAAACCTTGTGCTTTTTCCGTGTAAAGTGGCTGCAGCCGGCGATGCAGGGCAGCTCCTGTGTGAGGCGGGTGCGGCTTGGATCGTTTCAACGCGTACTCGGTTCTCCCATGGTGTTCTGTACCGCGTGGATGCCAATCGCATTGTAATGGCTGCATGAATGTGTGTGCGTGGTGCTGCAAAACGCATTGGAATCGCTGCATGAATGTTGCATGGGACTCGTGTTGCGGAGGTAGCCGGGGCACGAAACTTGTGTTTTGCCGTGTAAAGTGGCTGCAGCCGGCGATGAAGAGCAGCTCGTGTACGCAGCGTGTGCGGCAGCGGTCGTTTCAAGGTCGAATCGGTTCCTCCTTGGCGTTCTGCAACGTGTGCTTGTTCATGTGTGCGTAGTTCTATGCCCTTGTTGAATCTCTGCAGATCGCAATGTAATGGCTGCATGATTGTTGTCATGTTCTGTTGCCATGTGCGTAGATACATGCGGGTTAGCCACCTGATGCTGCAAAACGCAATGTAATGGCTGCATGAATGTGCACGTGGTGCTGCAAAACGCAGTGTAATGGCTGCATAAAGGTTCCTCGCTCCTGCGGCTGTGCGCGTAATACTATTGTGTTTTGCAGCTGGGCATCGTAATTCGTATTGGAGTGGCTGCATCAAGGTTGTGACAGTTATTTGTCAGCAGATTTTTGCAATTTTGGGGCTGGTGACCTTTCTTGTAAAATTCCTTTTAAAAAGTGCTTCAAAATCGTATTTTCTTCGCTTTGGCGCCGAGATCCGGTTTTGGAGGTGGAGTTTCTGGCGCCGTTCCGTGCAGTTCTATTGCGTTCTGCAACTCAGTCGCTGCAGATCGCAGTGTAATGGCTGCATGAAGGTTCCTCGCTGCTCCGGCTGTGCGCGTAATATGATTGTGTTTTGAAGCTGGGGATCTTAAATCGTAATAGAGTCGCTGCATCAAGGTTGCGACAGTGATTTGTCAGCAGGTTTTTTCATTTTTTTGGGCTGGTGATTTTCTTTCGTTCGCTTTGGCGCAGAGATCCAGTTTTGAAGCTGCAATTCCTGTTGTCATTATGTACGAGAAAGCTTCTCTGTCTAAAAACTTCTTTCTGTAAAAGCTTGCTGTGTGTAAAAGATTTTGTGTGCAAAAACTTGCTGTGTGTAAAAGCTTTCTGTGTGTAAAAACTTGAGGCGTGTAAAAGCTTCTCTGTGTGTAAAAGTTTCTCTGTGTGTAAAAGCTTCTCTGTGTAAAAACTTCCCTGTGTAAAAGCTTGCTGTGTGTAAAGCTTTCTGTGTAAAAGCTTCTCTGTGTGTAAAAGTTTCTGTGTGTACAAGCTTCTCTGTGTAAAAACTTGCTGCGTGTAAGCTTCTCTGCGTGTACAAGTTTCTCTGTGTAAAACCTTCTCTGTATAAAAGCTTGCTGTGTGAAAAAACTTCTCTGTGTGCAAGCTTTGTAGTACAAAGTAGTACTGGGACGTACTTTGTGCAAGCTTTGCCGTACAAAGTAGTACTGGGACGTACTTCGTGGAAGCTTCGTAGTACAAAGTAGTACTGGGAAGTGCTTTTGGGCGACCTTTCATCTTGACGGACCATACGGGGGTATCTCAAACATTGGCTAAATATCTCCATGTCAGAACGATAAAACCAGGTTAAGCCGCTCCAGGTTTGCTGGTTAATTCCCCATGTTTGTACCAAACATTTTCTCCTTTAAGCTCCTTTATAAGGAGGTTTCCATAAATGGGGGATCCCCACAATGGATGGTTTATAATGGAAAATTCCATCAACATGGATGATTTGGGGGTACCCCTATTTTAGGACCCCCCCTTTGGAATCCTGTGGATCTACCTTTGGACCTTCGGATCATCGAACCTTGTCGGAACGCCAGGCGGTTAAGGTGCGGCAAGATGTACAGATGCTGCAATGTGTTGAAACCAAGACGACGGAGCAGAGGCAACTTGTCCGATGGCATCATTTCTGGCTGTGGTTATGGGATGGGCCATGGCTCAATTTTTTCAACACACCCAAAATTTGATAAGTGATAATTCATGCCAATTAGTTGATGAAAATCATTTGGTGATGATGATCTCATCCATATTACTTTGCACATGATTATCATCCCATTTGCTTGT
The DNA here is from genome assembly GCA_947184155.2 of Cladocopium goreaui. Lineage (NCBI taxonomy): Eukaryota > Dinophyceae > Suessiales > Symbiodiniaceae > Cladocopium > Cladocopium goreaui. The sequence continues at coordinate 24,838 of CAMXCT020003139.1, read as the reverse complement.
CTATACCGGCAACATTCTTGGGAGGGTTTAATGGGGTTACCAGGTTTTGAGCCATATGGCCCAGCAGGCACCAGGGCAAGGTGCGTTCCAATTCTGCTTGGGAAGGGGTTTTCATGGATTTTGGAGGATTTTCATTGATCAGGTGAGATTCCCAGAAACCTTTTGTTGGGTCGGCACTCTCAAGATCCGAGGAAGGAGGGCGACCGGACCATCCAGGTGGAGCCTGCGATGGCTATGCGAAAGTGGGGGGGGGAACTGTCGGGAACTTATTTGATAGTGGGGAAATTTACAAATGATTGTCATTGGCCCATCAGACCTCCTGTTGGGCTTTTACTACATCACCAGGGTCACCTTGGCATCGCAGCAAATTTGCTCGCCGGCAACGCCTGCCACTTGTCACACTCCTCACTGCCACTTGGGCCATGGCTGCCTTTTGCTACCAGATGACCTTCATCGAAGAGGTTGCTGAACCAGTAGCAGAGGTCCGAGCAAAGAGCTGTCCACCAGTGCTGAATCTCTGCTTTCTGAAATAATCTGAAATGTGGCAAGCCTAAAGCCATGCACCATCCCCCAATGTTCAACAGAAATGGGTGATATATACCATCCAAAAATTTGAAGGTTTCGGATTTGGGTTTGACCACATTAGTAGTTTGCATGATTTTGCATCCCGGAAACTTGTGCTATTCGTTTTTTTTGAAACCCTGAAGCCAAGGAAGACCTTGACAGTACCGAAAGATGCAACCAACCTTGACTTTATGCATGAGCAGAAGCGGCTCGCATTGCAGGTCCGCTGGGTTTCAACAAGTAAAGACTCCACTTGTTGAGATACATTTAATATCATTTGCATTCATTTGTTTTTAGTTTCAACATTACATAACATTACGTATAGTTACTTTACGCTTGATGCACCTCAAATCTTCAAAAGGTTCAAACTCAGGTGTAAACCATGTTTGCTCTTACCTTTCCAAGACACCAGCGCGTCAACGGAAACAAAGTCGGAAGATGGTGTCAGACCTTCAGATCCGAACTTGCACCACTAAAACCAGCTAAATTAGCAAAGGTTTCAGGGATTCTGACGCAGATCCCTAGGCAGCAACTGCGTCTCGTGTCAGGTGTCCAAACTTCAGGAAAGGTCTCAGCTGCTGTCTACCTTGGGCGGCCGAAGCACAAACGAAATTGGCGCACCTCGCGTTCAGGCGGCAGGGCAGTGGCGGCACGCCTGGTTTTCTGGAAGTCCTATGTGAACATTGTAGATCATGCAAAATTCGAAGTTAGGAGTTTTTCCATGTTTTTTTTTCTTGTTTTGAAGCGTTGGATGTTCCGTGCGTACTTTTCTTTCTTGGGTCGGTCTGGATATTTTGGGGTTAACAAAAACATCCGGTCAGGAGATTCCTTCGCTGGGAAGCTACGGGCATCCCAACATTTGTCGAAGGCCATGCATCCTCTTGGTGAAAGGAACATGCCAGAAGGGCTCAGCCTGCGGTTTCTGCCATTTGGGACATGATGCTCAGCGAAACTCCAGCGAGGCTGTACTCTGATTTCTCTTGTTCTTTCCCATGTATTTCCCCCAGATTCTTGACAATCTGGCGGCTAACCAAATCAGGAATTGCGCGCTCCTTCTTTCGACAAGCAGCAGAGAGACTACTTGAAGCTCCTGCCACGTGCGATCTTCTTGGAGATGATTTTACCGTATGTGCGCAAGACGGTGGAGGCTCGGGGATTACAGTGGATGCTAGTGGATGATAGATCTAGTGTTGGTAGAAAGCATCAGAAAGCGATGGGCTTTGTCAGGCCAGTGAGCTTCCTGGAGCCTGTCAAGTGCTTCAGCTACTGGAGAGCGAAATCGCTGTCCGAGCGGCATCTGCTGGTTTTCCGAAGGCCCGAAGGATTCCACGCAGGATTCGCCATGTGTTGGAGCGGATGAGTTTGGCCAATTTGGTCAGTGTGATCTGCTCGACCCTCACTGGGCGTTTTCCAAGGGTTTTGGCCAATGAGCTCAAGGACTTGCGTGAGATCGCCCAGACTTTAGAGTCTTGAACCCAGCCAGTGTTGGCATGAGCCCAGTGAAAATCTAATGCGAGGATTCGCGAGGTGTGTTTGTATCATATACAGTCATACATATATATATATATATTATAGTCATTAGACCATTGATTGGTGGGAACATTTACAGGAAACTCACAAAACCATGAAATTTAGTTTATTCTGCCATCAAATATAGGGTTTTCCTGTACATATTCCTATAAACCAATTCACAGATATATGCACAGTGCATACATGTTGCAGGACATACAGGCCTGGTTTGTGGTCATGACTCAATTTCGCAAGATGCTGTGCTGAAGCATAGCGTTTTGATGTATGAATCCGCTAAGAATCATTGATTGATCCGCGTGCAGATCTGTCTGAAAGTCGGGTACCTTCAATTCCAGTGCTTCATCATCAGTTTCCCCACCAAAAAGTCTAATGTGGTTGAAACAATAATAATCCACCCATTTGGGAATGGTCACCATACCACCTATAAGAATGGTGATGAGTGGGGGATGGTTTACGACATTGTTTTACCCACATTGTACTATAGGGCTATCCCAGTATCTAGCATTTTTGGACAGCATGATGCCGTGTCGATTCTTCTGACTTTGCTCATAGTGAAGCTGGTTGAAGCTCCCGGGCAGCGTGCTGGTACGGGGGCTCATCAGGCTGAACCAAATCTGTTCCCTGCAGACTTGGAATTCTCATGATCTAGCACTTCCCACTTTCCTGTGCAGTTCGGTGATTTCCTGCCATTTCATGATTTGAATGTTCTGACATCAAGTGTTTTTCATCCCCAAATATGGAACATCTTGACATGTCTGCTCTCCATCTTTATGGGTTTTGCACGTTTTTTTATTTTTCTCGGAGTTTTGGCCTATTTTTTCCCTGTCATGTCCTCGTCGGCGGTTTTCACTGTGCGTGCTTCAACCCAAAGACCCTGAAGTGATGCCCGGGACATCATTCAACTTGTTAAACGAAAGCACGTACTTTTGATAAGAAGTTTGAGGAATTTGAGGTATTTGGGCGATCAAAATTCATGGGTTTTAGAACGTGTAATCACTGAGACACTGGGAAGGAAGAGATCATGGTGTGGAATCTCCAAGGACATCATAAGTGCGTTACGGCGGTACGCCATTCGATTCCTTCGGTCAAGCATGTGTCATGTTCTCATGTGTCTCATGCCTCTGCCCACCAAGTTGTTAATTGAACACCATTGGAATGCTTCGAATGTTTGAACGGATTTAGGCTAATGTCAACCCTGGATTAATAAACCCCTGGGCTGTTTACTTGGGAGGGTACCATTTAAGTATTAGATTATGACTATTGGAGGAGTAACCCCCTTTTAATTAATAAACCATGGTTTATTAATCCGGGGTTGACATTTTTGAAACCAATGTTTGGTGGCAGTTCAGTGGCATGTCTTTTTGAAGATTTCTGAATGTGGCATGTGAATTTGAAGATTTCTGAAACAGTTGCGAAACAGTTGCGCCGCCCAGCTCATCGATCTAATTTTTGAAAGGGGGCACACACACAAATAATCTCGGCACCTCATAATGAAGTCATTTTGTGACATGCTCCACTTTTATTGTGCCACAAATGCCACAAATGGTTGGTATCTTCTTGTTCTTGTTCTTCTTGATGTGTCTTGGTTTGGGCTTGTAAGACAATTTGTATCTGATCCACAACAGCAGCGGCTGCCACAATACGCCCGATGAGGTGGGGTGCAACACGCTTTGAAGCTAGTACAGATCAAATGATCTCAGACCTGTTGTCAGGCTCTGCGACATTACAATGGAGCATGTTGAAACTCGCCTTGAAAAAACTTTGAAGACAATTCGGACGAACTCAAGGTGAACTTAAAACATCGTTGCAGGTTGAAGGCATGGCCAGCTTGTGAGAGTTGCTAGGTGGTAGTGGTAAAGACAATGTTCTTTACATTGACGCATTGCCCTGTTGCAAGCATGCACTCCAAGACGGCATGAACATGAGAAAACCAAGATGCGATGCATGATTTCCAAGAAGTTTTTTCATCGTTTTGATATAGTGTAGGGAACCCCCCTGATGACGTGATTTGTCAACGTTTACATGGGTTCGTCTGGAAATCGGGTACCCCATTCCATCCATTATTGGTCAATCATCATCATTCATTATCCCCATAAACATTTGCATAAGTGGGAGGCCAACCTCCCATTTGCAGACACACCCAAATATCATATGGTTGGTTGATTGGATCCTATATGATCATTGTATAGTCCCATTATATCCCCACCAAATCCCCATAACATGATTGTTTTGCATGGGGTTCAATCCCACATTACATCCCAAATGGCCATTTCCCGGATGTGTGATGCCCTCGACAGGGTTCTGCGGAGTGATCCATGCAGTTCTCTACCCGGAAGATCTGGCGCAAAAAACTTTGTGCAGCCAACTCTTCGGACCACGCCACAACCTGAAAAAAATGAAAAAGGGGGAGCGCATGAGCAGCGGCAAATTCTGCTACCATTTTTGAGCCTGCATTTCCCTCCCCCCAAAAAACAGACCATGCAGCGATTTAGTCAAATGTTATTGTGGGGTGCCTCTTTTGTCCTAGATCGGAACCACTGCAGAACCTGAAAGTTGCAGACGTCACAACTGCATGGAGGTATGAACGAAGCTGTGCGATCATGTGCAGCTGCAACCATGCTTACAACCCAATCAAAACATCTGAAACATCACGAATGAATGTCCAAATCTCCAGGCTCTCATAGAACCTTGATCTAGATGATATCCGCATGCCATCTGTCACCAGTCCTTCTATTCTGCACACGTTGTTTCCTGTCATATCATTCCACATATTGAAACACATTACACATCATAAATCCCTGTAAAGTCATAATCGTATTTCATACATACTATATCATACTACATATTTACAATAATTCCATCCCCCTAATATTATAATATTAAAGACCCCCATTCTATTGTTCCAAATGTGTGATTTTATCCCCTACCAAACCATGGTTTCTGGGGCGTGTACCCAAAAATAAGGGGAGGGATTGTAAGTAATTCCAACTATCCATCAATCATCCATTCATTATCCATGTTAATCATCCATCCAGAAATCCATTAGTCATCCCCATAGATAATATTTCCATTCATGTCCCAAAAATTGGGGGATGGGATTATTTACATCTGAGCAGTGTTCAAAACCCTGGTTGGTTGATGATTCTAGGGGATTAGAATTATACCCTTCTTTACCGGACTCCACCAGGTGGATCGCTACAGTTACGACCTCCAGTGGCGTTCCGGCCCCGTGGATGCCACGAGCTTTCGCGCGTGGTCGAGCAACGCGGCGCGCCATGCGCTGCGGGATGGATGTGGCGCAGGTGGCCTGGACTGGGAGATGGGCCATGGCCATGGTGACTTAGCATGACTTAGCCAACCAAAAACGGTGGACATAGATATACAAATGATATACACATTCTGTATGTATGTAAATAAATTAAAATATATATATATATATAATGGCAACACCGGATTAATAAACCCCATGAGGATCCCAGAGGATTCTATTGGATTTGATGAGATTTGCTTGCTAAAATATCATGGATCCCACAAGATTCCATTGGGTTTGATGAGATTTGATTGCTAAAATCTCATGGATCCCACATTATTCCACTGGATTTGATGAGATTTGATTGCTAAAATCTCACGTGTCTGAGATTGATGAGACATGATGAGAACAAAAAGAATTGGAAATAATTAATTTTGGTTAACAAAAGGGAATTTCAGCACTGGAGGAGTGATGAGAAACAACTAGACGACGGATGGCCCGAGAGCGTAGAGGAGCAGGGTCTTCCCTTGTTAGCATGGAGACACCATAGTACAAGACAATAGATTAAAGATGTATTAGAGGCAGACGAGAAAGAGTACTATCAAGACAATATAGCACAAGTAGCTTTCAAAGAAGAGTAGTATCAAGACGAATAGCTTTCAAATAGCCTTTCACACACAACACTTTTACACACAGACGCTTTTACACACAGAGGCTTTTACACACAGACGCTCTTACACACAGAAGCTTCTGATTCTACACACAGACGCTTTTACACACAGAAGCTTTTACACACAGAGACTTTTACACACAGACACCTTTACACACAAAAATTTTTACACACAGATGCTTTTACACACAGAAGCTTTCACACACAGCACACAGAAGCTTTGTACACACAGAAAAAGTCGCAATTTTACCTCAGTTTTTGGCGATCGACCTTCATTTCGTGCGAAAACGTTGCAACGGGAACCCGGAAATCGCAATTTTACTTCAGTTTTTGGCGATCGACCCTCATTTCGTGCGAAAGGGTTGCAACGGGAACCCGGAAATCGCAATTTTACCTCAGTTTTTGACGATCGAACCTCGTTTCGTGCGAAAGGGTTGCGCCGGACAAGTTGAAATCGCAATTTTACCTCAGTTTTTGGCGATCGAACCTCATTTCGTGCGAAAGGGTTGCGCCGGACAGTTGAAATCGCAATTTTACCTCAGTTTTTGGCGATCGAACCTCATTTCGTGCGAAAGGGTTGCGTTTCGTGCCGTCTCGTTGCCACTGCCCCTGCTCCCGCCTTCAAGAAAGAAATAGAAAAGAAGGAGAGGGCAAGAGGGCAAGAGGGCAAGAGGGCAAGAGGGCAAGAGGGCAAGAGGGCAAGAGGGCAAGAGGGGAAGAGGGCAAGAGGGCAAGAGGGCAAGAGGGCAAGAGGGCAAGAGGCGAAGATGTATGAATGAATAAGACTTGTGACGCTGAGAAGATGTGAGAAGATGTGAGAAGATGTGAGAAGATGTGAAGATGAGAAGATGTGAGAAGATGTGAAGATGAGAAGATGTGAAGATGAGAAGATGTGAAGATGAGAAGATGTGAAGATGAGAAGATGAGGAGAAGATGTGAGGACGAGAAGATGTGACGATGAGAAGATGTGAAGATTAGAAGATGTGAAGATGAGAAGATGAGGAGAAGATGTGAGGACGAGAAGATGTGACGATGAGAAGATGTGAAGATTAGAAGATGTGAAGATGATAAGGTGTTTTACAGACCCCCACTATTGGAAGAACCCTGCGCTCAGACGCCCTCGGGAAAAAGAATTGGAAATAAATGATTTTGGCTAAAAAACTAGACGACGGATGGCCCGAGAGCGTAGAGGAGCAGGGTCTTCTCTTGTTAGTATGGAGACGCAATATTAGAAACGATATATGAAAGCTGTGTTATAGGCAGTCGAGAAGAGGAGTATCAAGACAAAATAGTGAGAAGTGCAAGACAATAGTTTGCATCGCAAACACTTTTACACACAGACGCTTTTACACAGACGCTTTTACACACAAAGCTTTTACCCACAGAGGCTTTTACACACAGAAGCTTTTACATACAGAAGCTTTTACACACAGAAGCTTTTACATACAGAAGCTTTTACACACAGACGCTTCTACACAGACACTTTTACACACAGAAGCCTTTACACACAGACACTTTTACACACAGACCCTTTTACACACAGGAGCTGCTTTTACACACAAACGCTTGTACACACAGAAGCCTTTACACATAGACGCTTTTACACACAGGCACTTGTACACACAAACACTTTTACACAAACACTGTTACACACAAACGCTTTTACACGCATACGCTTTTACACACAGAAGCCTTTACACACAATCACTTGTACACACAGACGCTTTTACACACAGGCCGGCCCATGTACTCACATGCTTTAAGACACAAACCCTTGTACACACAGACACTTTTACACACAAAAGCTTTTACACACAGACACTTCTACACAGGTGCACTTCTACACGCAAACACTTTTACACACAAACATCTTTACACAGAAGCACTCTTACACACAAACCCTTTTACACAGAGACACTTTTACGCACAAAAGTTTTGACACACAATGGCTTTACACAGATGCACTTGTACACACAAACACTTTTACACTCAAACATCTTTACACCGAAACACTCCGACACACAAACACGTTTACACACAAACACTTTTATACACACAGAAGCTTTTACACACAATCACGTTTAAACAGATGCAATTTTACATACAATCACTTGTACACACCAACATCTTTACACAGAAACACTCGTACACACAAACCCGTTTACACACAAAGACTTTTACACACAGAAGGTTTTACACACAACACTTTTACACAGATGCACAAGTTCACACAAACATTTTTACACACAAACATCTTTACACAGAAACGCTCGTAATGTGGGATACTATTGTGTCCACAGACCTCAAAATTATTGTGTAACTCTGGAAATGATCGAGGGTACAGTTTTGTGTCCACAGGATTTTGGTGTAAGTTTTTTTTTCATTTTTTATTTTTTAGTTTTTAATTGTTTTTTATTTTATTTTAAAATTTTTATTTTATTTTTATTTTTAATAATAATAATTTTTAATTTAATTATTTCTTATTTTATAATAATTTTTAATTTAATTATTTTTTTATTTTTATTTTTAATTATAATAATTTTAAATTTAATTATTTTTTATTTTATTTTAAATTATTTATTTATTTATTTATTTTTAATTATAATAATTTGTAATTTAATTATTTTTTATTTTATTTTAAATTATTTATTTTTTATTTTATTTTTATTTTTAATTATAATTTTTTTTAATTTAATTATTTTTATTAAAATTGTGTCAGGATACACAATTGTGTCATTGTGTCAGGATACACAATTGTGTCTTGGTCTTTTTTGTTGTTCAAACATTTTTCATTTTTTTCATTTTTTTAAAGCTTTTTCCTTTTACTTTTTATTTTCCATCATTGAAATTTTCCAGATGCCTTCCACAGAAAATTACATCCAGGTACACAATAGTGTGGTTTGTTTGGAGGGTACACTATTGTGTCCAGCTGCTTTCCTGAGGTCATGATTTTTTGATTTTTTCAATCATTTCCTTTACCTTTTCCTTTGCTAAAGTTTTTTCTTTTAATTACTTAATTACTTTCTTAGTTTCTTTCATTTGATATTCTCAGAAATGCCCAGTTTTCCAAAATATATGATGCCTTATTAAAACCCAATTAAAAAACATCACTCAAACAATTTTTCAAGGGGGTAGTCCTTGAGCAACCCTGATACATAATAGTGTGGTTTGTTTGGAGGGTACACTATTGTGTCCAGCTGCTTTCCTGAGGTCATGATTTTTTGATTTTTTCAATCATTTCCTTTACCTTTTCCTTTGCTAAAGTTTTTTCTTTTAATTACTTAATTACTTTCTTAGTTTCTTTCTTTTGAAATTCTCAGAAATGCCCAGTTTCCCAAAAGATATGATGCCTTATTAAAACCCAATTAAAAAAACATCAATCAAACAATTTTTCAAGGGGGTAGTCCATGAGCAACCCTGATACACAATAGTGTTGTTTGTTTGAGGGTACACTATTGTGTCCTGCTGCTTCCTGAGGTCATGATTTTTTGATTTTTTCAATCATTTCCTTTACCTTTTCCTTTGCTAAAGTTTTTTCTTTTAATTACTTAATTACTTTCTTAGTTTCTTTCATTTGAAATTCTCAGAAATGCCCAGTTTCCCACAATATATGATGCCTTATTATAAAACCCAATGAAAACATCACTCAAACAATTTTTCAAGGGGGTAGTCCATGAGCAACCCTGATACATAATAGTGTGGTTTGTTTGGAGGGTACACTATTGTGTCCAGCTGCTTTCCTGATGTCATGATTTTTTGATTTTTTTCAAACATTTCCTTTACCTTTTCCTTTGCTAAAGTTCTTTCTTTTAATTACTTAATTACTTTCTTAGTTTCTTTCATTTGAAATTCTCAGAAATGACCAGTTTCCCAAAATATATGATGCCTTATTAAAACCCAATTAAAAAACATCACTCAAACAATTTTTCAAGGGGGTAGTCCATGAGCAACCCTGATACACAATAGTGTGGTTTGTTTGGAGGGTACACTATTGTGTCCAGCTGCTTTCCTGAGGTCATGTTTTTTTGATTTTTTCAATCATTTCCTTTACCTTTTCCTTTGCTAGCTAAAGTGTTTTCCTTTCAATTAATTTCTTTCTTAGTTTCTTTCATTTGAAATTCTCAGAAATGACCAGTTTCCCAAAATATATGATGCCTTATTAAAACCCAATTAAAACACATCACCCAAACAATTTTTCAAGGAGGTAGTCCATGAGCAACCCTGATACACAATAGTGTGGTTTGTTTGAGGGTACACTATTGTGTCCAGATGCTTCCTGGTGTGATGTTTTTTTCAAGCATTCCCTTTACCTTTTCCTTTGCTAAAGTTTTTTTTCTTTTATGGTATTTCTATGGTATTACTATTGGATGTCTATGGAATTCCTATGGGGTTTCCATGATGTTTCTATGATATGTCTGGAGGATTTCTATGGGATTTCTGAAGGGGTGCTATGGGAGTTCTATGGTAGTCTTATGGGATTTCCATTGGATTCCTATGGGATTTCTATGGTATTTCTATTGGATTCCTATGGAATTTCTATTGGATTCCTGTGGGATTTCCAAGGTATTTCCATGATGTTTCTATGATATTTCTATGGGATTATTATTGGAATTCTCATGGGATTTCTTTTGTGGTTCCTATGCTAATCCATGTTATTTCTATGATCTTTCTATGGTATTTCTGTGAGATTCCTATGGGATTTCCATGGTATTTCTATGATATTTCTTTGGGACTACTATTGGATTTCTATGGGATGTCGATTGAAAGTAAATTGGCAGTAAAATGAAATCAATTGAAAGTAAATTCAAAGTAAATTGAAAGCAAATTGGCAGTAAAATGAAATCAATTGAAAGTAAATCCAAAGTAAATTGAAAGCAAATTGAAAGTACCTTGAAATCAATTGAAAGTAAATTGAAATCAATTGAAAGTAAATTGAAATCAATTCAAAGTAAATTGAAATCAATTCAAAGTAAATTGAAATCAATTGAAAGTAACTTCAAATCAATTGAAGGTAAATTGAAAGTAAATTGAAATCAATTGAAAGTAAACTGAAATCATTTCAAAATAAATTGACATCAGTTCAAAGTAACTTCAAATCAATTGAAAGTAAATTGAAATCAATTGAAAGTAAATTGAAATCAATTCAAAGTAACTTCAAATCAATTCAAAATAAATTGAAATCAATTGAAAGTAAATTGAAATCAATTCAAAGTAGCTTCAAATCAATTTAAAATAAATTCAAATCAATTGAAAGTAAATTGAAATGAATTGAAAGTAAATTGAAACCAATTCAAAATAAATTCAAATCAATTGAAAGCAAATTGAAATCAATTCAAAATAAATTCAAATCAATTGAAAGTAAATTGAAATCAATTGAAAGTAAATTGAAATCAATTCAAAATAAATTTAAATCAATTGAAAGTAAATTGAAA
>CAMXCT020003139.1:0-13292 GCA_947184155.2 Cladocopium goreaui | reverse complement strand
AAAATCGCAATTTTACCTCAGTTTTTGCCGATCGACCCTCATTTCGTGCGAAAGGGTTGCTCCGGCACAAGTCAAATCGCAATTTTACCTCAGTTTTTGCCGATCGACCCTCATTTCGTGCGAAAGGGTTGCTCCGACACAAGTCAAATCGCAATTTTACCTCAGTTTTTGCCGATCGACCCTCATTTCGTGCGAAAGGGTTGCCGTTTCGTGACTCGCCGCCGGTACCACCCTCGGCCTAAAGAGAGAAAGATAAAGAAGGCGAGAGAGAGAAAAAGGAGAGAGAAAGGAGAGAAGATGTGAAGGTGAGAAGATGTGAGAGAAGGTGTGAAGATGAGCAGATGTGAAGATGAGCAGATGTGAGAGAAGATGTGAAGATGAGCAGATGTGAAGATGAGCAGATGTGAAGATGAGCAGATGTGAAGATGAGCAGATGTGAGAGAAGATGTGAGAGAAGATGTGAAGATGAGCAGATGTGAAGATGAGCAGATGGGAGAGAAGATGTGAGAGAAGATGTGAAGATGAGCAGATGTGAGAGAAGATGTGAAGATGAGCAGATGTGAGAGAAGATGTGAGAGAATATGTGAGAGAAGATGTGAAGATGAGCAGATGTGAGAGAAGATGTTAGAGAAGATGTGAAGATGAGCAAATGTGAAGATGAGCAGATGTGAAGATGAGCAGATGTGAGAGAAGATGTGAGAGAAGATATGAAGATGAGCAGATGAGAGAAGATGTGAGAGAAGATGTGAGAGAAGATGTGAGAGAAGATGTGAGAGAAGATATGAAGATGAGCAGATGTGAAGATGAGCAGATGTGAGAGAAGATGTGAAGATGAGCAGATGTGAGAGAAGATGTGAAGATGAGCAGATGTGAAGATGAGTAGATGTGAAGATGAGAAGGTGTGAAGATGAGAAGGTGAGATACAGACCCCCACTATTGGAAGAACCCTGCGCTCAGACGCTCTCGGGAAAAATGTTCATGCCAACCTCAGCAAAGAAATGTGATGCTACAGTGTTACCCATTACCCACTAACTCCACGACCCCAAAATGAGTGAATCCCACTGTAACCTCATGAATCCATTCATATCTCTTTGGGGGTAAAATTAAACGTGCCTACTAAACATGCCAAGCAAACAAGTCAGGATTTCTTAAAACTCGCCGGCAAGACCTGCACATGACAGAGATGACCGGATAACAAACATGCCAAACAATCAAGGTGTTTTTTTAGGGCAGAAACAAAAAAACAAAGTAAGAGAGGCTTGAACAGCTGCCTGAAAACATGGAAGGTTGGTTGGGGTGACCGGAAAATAAGCATTGTGCCAAAAACCATAACAGCAAGCAAACATGCAAACGAACATATTCTGGAGGAAATAAGATCTGGGAAATGATGCGGTCATTGTTTTGCTGAACGTTTTCCGGTAGAAAGGCAACAACGTGTTCGTGCCAACCTCAGCAAGGAAATTTTTCAGTCATCTTTGCTCGGACACTTCAGGTCGCTAACAAAAAAAATCATTCCAACCTCAGCAAAGAAATGTGATGCTAAAGTGTTACCCATTACCCACTAACTCCACAACCCCAAAATGAGTGAATCCCACTGTAACCTCCTTAATCCATTCATATCTCTTTGGGGGTAAAATTAAACATGCCCACTAAACATGCCAAACAAACAAGTCAGTATTTCTTAAAACTCGCCGGCAAGACCTGCACATGACAGAGATGACCGGATAACAAACATGCCAAACAATCAAGAATCAAAACATGTAAGCCAGGCCTGAAACATGACAGGGGTGACCGGAAAATAAGCATGCGAAACCATAAACAAGTCAAGCAAACATGCACACGAACATGTCTGCGCGAAAGAAGATCTGGACATGCTTGCGGTCATGTTTGCTCGAACAGTTCCGATAGCAAACGAACAAACGTTCGTGCCAACCTCAGCAAGGAAATGTGATGCTAAAGTGCCACCCAAAAACTCCACAATCCAAAATTAGTGAATCCCAATGTAACTTCATTAATCCATTCATATTTCTTTCAGGGTAAAAGTAAACATGCCTACTAGACATGCCAAGCAAACAAGTCAGGACTGCGTCAAACTTGCCAGCAAGGCCTGAACATGACAGGGATGACCGGAAAACAAACACGCCAAAGAAGCAACGGGGCAAGAAAACAAAACATGTAAGCAAGGCTGCTTTTACACACACACACACATTGCCCCTGTCACACAGAAACACCTGTTACACAGAAACCCTGGTGCACACACACCATTTTACACAGAGACGCTTTAAGACACAAACCCTTTTACACACAGACACTTTTACACACAAAAGCTTTTACACACAGACACTTCTACACAGATGCACTTCTACACGCAAACACTTTTACACACAAACATCTTTACACAGAAACACTCTTACACACAAACCCTTTTACAAAGAGACACTTTTACACACAAAAGCTTTGACACACAATTGCGTTTACACAGATGCACTTGTACACACAAACACTTTTACACACAAACATCTTTACACCGAAACACTCCAACACACAAACACGTTTACACACAAACACGTTTTACACACAGAAGCTTTTACACACAATCACGTTTAAACAGATGGAATTTTACATACAATCACTTATACACACCAACATCTTTACACTGAAACACTCGTACACACAAACCCGTTTACACACAAAGACTTTTACACACAGAAGGTTTTACACACAACACTTTTACACAGATGCACTTGTACACACAAACACTTTTACACACAAACATCTCTACACAGAAACGCTCGTACACATAAACCTCTTTGCGTGCGAAAAAGTTACTCCAGCACACGAAAAATCGCAATTTTACCCCAGTTTTTGCCGATCGACCATCATTTCGTGCGAAAGGGTTGCTCCGGCACACGAAAAATCGCAATTTAGCTTTTACACACAATCACGTTTAGACAGATGGAATTTTACATACAATCACTTATACACACCAACATCTTTACACAGAAACACTCGTACACACAAACCCGTTTACACACAAAGACTTTTACACACAGAAGGTTTTACACACAACACTTTTACACAGATGCACTTGTACACACAAACACTTTTACACACAAACATCTTTACACAGAAACGCTCGTACACATAAACCTCTTTGCGTGCGAAAAAGTTACTCCAGCACACGAAAAATCGCAATTTTACCCCAGTTTTTGCCGATCGACCATCATTTCGTGCGAAAGGGTTGCTCCGGCACAGGAAAAATCGCAATTTTACCTCAGTTTCTACCGATCGACCCTCATTTCGTGCGAAAGGGTTGCTCCGGCACAGGTAAAATCGCAATTTTACCTCAGTTTTTGCCGATCGACCCTCATTTCGTGCGAAAGGGTTGCTCCGGGGCAAGTAAAATCGCAATTTTACCTCAGTTTTTGCCGATCGACCCTCATTTCGTGCGAAAGGGTTGCTCCGGCACAAGTCAAAGCGCAATTTTACCTCAGTTTTTGCCGATCGACCCTCATTTCGTGCGAAAGGGTTGCTCCGGCACAAGTCAAATCGCAATTTTACCTCAGTTTTTGCCGCCATCATTTCGTGCGAAAGGGTTGACGTTTCGTGACTCACCGCCGGTACCACCCTCGGCCTAAAGAGAGAAAGATAAAGAGAGAAAGATACAGAAGGCGAGAGAGAGAAAAAGGAGAGAGAAAGGAGAGAGAGAAAGGAGAGAGAGTGAGAGAGAGAGAAGATGTGAAGATGAGAAGGTGTGAGAGAAGGTGTGAAGATGAGAAGGTGTGAGAGAAGATGTGAAGATGAGAAGGTGTGAGAGAAGATGTGAAGATAAGAAGGTGTGAGAGAAGGTGTGAAGATGAGAAGGTGTGAAGATGAGAAGGTGTGAGAGAAGATGTGAAGATGAGAAGGTGTGAGAGAAGATGTGAAGATGAGAGGGTGTGAGAGAAGATGTGAAGATGAGAAGGTGTGAGAGAAGATGTGAAGATGAGAAGGTGTGAGAGAAGGTGTGAAGATGAGAAGGGTGTGAGAGAAGATGTGAAGATGAGAAGGTGTGAGAGAAGATGTGAAGATGAGAAGGTGTGAGAGAAGATGTGAAGATGAGAAGGTGTGAGAGAAGATGTGAAGATGAGAAGGTGTGAGAGAAGATGTGAAGATGAGAAGGTGTGAAGATGAGAAGGTGTGAGAGAAGATGTGAATATGAGAAGGTGTGAGAGAAGATGTGAAGATGAGAAGGTGTGAAGATGAGAAGATGAGATACAGACCTCCACTATTGGAAGAACCCTGCGCTCAGACGCTCTCGGGAAAAAGGAATTTCAGCACTGGAGGTTGATTATCCGCAGCCATTTTGGCTCATTCTCAGCCTCGCGCAAAGAAAAATTGGAAATAAATAATTCTGGACCCTGGATTAAAAAAAAGGGAATTTCAGTTTCAGCACTGGAGGAGTGATGAGAAACAAAAATTCATTGGAAATAAATGATTTTGGCTTAAAAAAAGGGAATTTCAGCACTGGAGGTTGATTATCCGCAGCCATTTTGACTCATTCTCAGCCTCGCACAAAGAAAAATTGGAAATAAATAATTTTGGATTAAAAAAAGGGAATTTCAGCACTGGAGGAGTGATGAGAAACCAAAAGCATTGGAAATAAAAAAAATTGGATAAAAAAAAGGAATTTCAGCACTGGAGGTTGATTATCTGCAGCCATTTTGGCTCATTCCAATCCTTGGGAGATGAGATTTGATTGCTAAAATCTCACGTGTCTGAGATTGATGAAACATGATGAGAAATAAAAAGAAAAGGACATAAACAATTTGGTATTTAAAAAAAATTCAGCACTGGTGGTTGATTAATCGGGAGTAGGCCAAAGTGTTGATTAATCCGGGGGGACCACCTGTTTTTAAATTACCTTTTTTTTGGGGGGCAGTGGTGGTTGATTAATCGGGAGGGGTTGATTAATCCTGACTTGGCATTATATATATATATATTATACACATAAACATATCTCTGGAGAGATTTCATGACGACCTCGCATCACGACCTCAGTGGAATGATGGTGAATGTAGGGGTAACTACCCCCCCAAAAGGCTGACTGTTCAGATTTAGTGAATTAGTTTGATTTACCCAGATTGGTGGATGACACTCAAAATTGCTTTATTTTCGATTGGGAAACATACGATAAACAAATTTTGGGGTACGAACTCAGATGGAACTTGGAGATTGGCGATGCACAAAAAGTGCCACGTCGAAGTGGCTCACATACAAAGCATACTATAACCAACAAGAACCACGGAAGCGTGAGCCTAGAAAATGAGCCGCCAGTCAAAAAAAAAGGTCGTCATGGGTATGGGCATGGGGTCGGAAAGGGTTCATATCTAGATTGAAGTGAGGGTTCAAGGCTTTACATATTTTTTCTTGGTCTAAAAAACGCAAGGAAATGATATGCGGCCCAATAAGAAGGGATGGCAGATGACTGGTAGGTGTCACTGTCGCACTGCTCATGGAGAGATTGCCAACACCAAAGACGCGCCGTTGACAGGGATTTCGGTGTAGGCTGCACCAGACAACTGGTTTCTGAGCAAGATCTTTCAGCTTCTCCAGAACTGGTTCCGTTATGCTATGCTTCGATTTGCATCCCAAGTAGTAAGTGATCAATACGTGTCAATGTCAATTTTGACTGGAACAAGCAATGAGTAAACGCCCCATTTATTTATTCGACTTAGATACATGTACAACTGGCTATGCCATGGTTATTTACTACATACCAAGTCTGCTTCAAATTTTACCCAAGCTGCTGAGCCCGAGGCTTGCGCTCCAATCCCAACTTCAAGCTGAGCTCTCAAACCTTGATGGCGCCCTCCTTGATGCGATTTGATTGCAACCAGACATCCCTAGGTTTATACCATTTCCCGATGAGCTTGGCATAGCTTGGCCATTTGGGGTGTATACATGGGTATACCACATTTTTCAGGCACACCCATGTTGATGATGTTGATGTAGGTATGCTGAGGTATGGTGGTGCTCGACCAAGAAGCGTCATGACTGGACCATAGGAGCCCATGGATCATCCGTCCTATTGGAGGTGCCCATTTTGGACTGCCACATCCCCAAGTCTCTTTGTGGTTGGCACACATTTTCAAGCCATTCCAAACAAGTTTCACTGCTCCAAAGCTCTTTCCGGGTTTCAGTAAAAAAGAAAATTGACCATAATAGACCCATGTAGGACCAAACTAGCTCCATTGCCACTCGCAGCGTGAGTGCAGTATGCGAACCATCTTTTGATACACTTACGATAAGTTAAGCACTGTTAAGTATGTTATGCGGTTGGTAATTAGATCCAACATCATCCAACCATCTGGATCCCAAGAACGAGCCATCTCATCATCTCATCTCGATCCTCTGGGACCTGACTTCCCCGTTTCGCTGAGCTCGGGCGTTTTCGATCTCACGCGCTTTCTGTCGCAGCTGGATGTCTCGGAAGCCATCCCTCTGAAGGGCGGCATGGGTGCGCCACGACGCACGGCAAAGGTGGCCATGGGCGGTGGGGTCGAAGGGTGGAAGGAAGCAGGTGGAGTGAGTTTATTGTGATACATTGTGATTATTTTTGCTATGATCATGATACGGTTGTTGTTTTATTAGCATTAGCTTTATTATTGTTATATTACGATGTATGTATATTTATTATATAATTCATTTATTCCTTTGTGTACATTAATATAATTTGATATATTTTAATGGGGATTATTTTTCTGTGATGGTATGAGATCATTGGTGCGCAGGAGGATGGAGATGAGAAGACGATAACGACATGACGATGACCACGATGGGAGTGATTTTCGTGGATGCACCTGAACGTTTCAGTGATTCAGAAGTGTCTTCTTCGAACCAAGCATTGGCATTATATATCACATACATATTGTATACTATACATATCTATTTATTATATATTATATTTAATATATATATATATAATATATTAATATACATAATACATAAAATATAATATAAAATATATAATATATAACATATGATAATATATATATATATAATAAGATTATAATATGTATATATATTTGTAATATAATATAATATAATATAAAATAATATAATATAATATGATTTAATATAATATAATATGATATATTATAATATATATAACATATGATAAACATAGATACATAATATATATGTAATATATAATATATAATATATAAAATAATATATATATATATTATAATATGATATAATATAATATAGTATACTATGATATAATATACTATAATTTAATATAATATAATATAGTATACTATAATATAATATACTATTATTTAATATGATTTAATATAATATAATATATATATATATAATTTAAAATACTATTATATATATACATTATATATATACAATGTACATTTTATATATAATATACATTACATATATATATATATATTATATATTATGTAAAAACTAATAATATATATATATGTATTAACATTGGATATATATATTATATTGTACATACTATGTATATTATTTTTTGTACATATAATACATATTACATCTTATTTTTTGTATTTATATTATATTATTATTTATTATGTTTTTTTATTGTTGATGATTACTAATATTTTTCTTTTCTTTTAAAAGTAATTTATTATTTGTTTTTATTTATTATTATTACCGTATTACTTTTATTGTGATTGTTATTTTTTGTATTTTACAATTATTACCATTATTATTTTGATTTAGATCTATATTTTAACTTACTAGTACTATGATTAAACCACACCGTTATTGTTATTGCTAATGTTAGCATAGTAATTATTTTAACCATGGATCAACAACAAGTTTCACATCGGGCTCGTGCTGGCAGGATGGCCAGCCGTACACCTGGGAAGAGTTCGAGGACTACTACCAGGACTCGGCATGGCGCGAGTGGCGTGCAGCAGCGGAAGCTGAACCCGATGGATTTCTTGAAGGTGCGATGATAGGAGACGCCCAGTGGACAGGAATCCATGTTTTTTTGGTGGGAGAAACAACTATTTGGAAGGTGGCAGTGATTGAACTTACTGAATGACGGGAAACCAGTGCTGGTTTTGTCTCTTGTTTCCTGTGACACCGAAAAACGAAAGTGAGACAGCACAGCCGGCAGTGGCTTGTGCAGGCAATGTGCTTCACACCTGCAATTACGAGAAGTTGGGATGTTTGCGCATCAGAGACTAGTCTGCATTGAGTTGCCACTTTGAACATCATATCAGAGATGCTCCTTTCCACCCCACAAGAACCAACTTAACGATTTGTGCCGTTGCGGCACCTGGCATTAAGTTTCGTGTAGAGTGAACCATCAAATGGGCCCAGTCTGAGGAGACACTGACAGGAGACCAAGTTTGCCGCATCCAACGAGTTTTGCTAGCTGGAAAATCGCTGTTTTGTAACGATTTGCAAATGATTCTTGAAGATTGAACTGACTTACTTATTCAACATGATTATTTTCTAGTACCTGCCTGTTTGTTTTTTCTTGGGGGGGCGGTACGTTCAATTATCCTTTGGTAATCTGCCAGCTGGCTGCAAAATCAATGCGAATGACCTGAGATGAGCATGGAAAAACATGGGCTGTGGGTCAAACTGTAATGTTTATCGTGAGTGTTGGTGACTTTGAATGTTAAACAATATTAGCAGTCCTTTTTTTGGTACTAGAATTTTGACCCATGCTGACCCTTTTTTTGGGTGCAGTTCCACAAGAAAAAAACTGTGATAATTATAGCCATAGTATTCCACCATAGTTATGGTGAAGAAAACCCAGCCCAACTCATGGGGTTTATTACCATGGTTATACGTAATGGTTATAACAATAGTTAAAGTGGTTTTAACCATAGTCATGGTGGTTATAACCAAAGTCATAGTGGTTATAACCATAGTCATAGAATAGTGGATATAACAATAGTTATAGTGGATATAACCATAGTCGCAGTGGTTAAAACCATAGTCAAAGTGGTTATAACAATAGTGGTTATACCCATAGTCGTAGTGGTTATAACCATAGTCATAGTGGTTATACCCATAGTCGTAGTGGTTATACCCATAGTCATAGTGGTTATAACCATAGTCATAGTGGTTATACCCATAGTCATAGTGGTTATACCCATAGTCATAGTGGTTATAAGGATAGTTATCGTGGTTATAACAATAGTGGTGATACTCATGGTCATAGTGGATATAACCATAGTCATAGTGGTTAAAACCATAGTCAAAGTGGTTATAACAATAGTGGTTATACCCATAGTCATAGTGGCTATACCCATAATCATAGTGGTTATAAGGATAGTTATCGTGGTTATAACAATAGTGGTTATATCCATGGTCATAGTGGTTAAACCCATAGTCATAGTGGTTATACCCGTAGTCATAGTGGTTATACCCATAGTCATAGTGGTTAAAACCATACTTATAGTGGTTATAATCATAGTCATGGTGGTTATACCCAGAGTCATAGTGGTTATACCCATAGTCATAGTGGTTATACCCATAGTCATAGTGGTTGTAACCATAGTCATAGTGGATAGTGGTTATCACCATAGTTATAGTTGTTTTAACCATACTTATATTGGTTATCACTAGAACTATGGTTATAACCACTATGGCTATGGTTATGACCACTACGACTATGCCTATAGCCACTATGACTATGGGTATAACCACTATGTGACTATGGCTATAACCACTAAAACTATGGCTATAACCACTATGACTATGGTTACAACCACTATTTATAACTATGGGTATAACCACTATGACTATGGTTATAACCACTATAACTATGGTTATAACCATAGTCATAGTGGTCATAATCATAGTCATAGTGGTTATAGCCATGGTCATAGTGGTCATAATCATAGTCATAGTGGTTATAACCATAGTTATTCTGGTTTTAACCATAGTTATACTGGTTATACCCAGAGTCATCAATTAAGTGGTTATAACGCCCCATAGTCATAGGGTTATAACCATAGTTTATATGGTGTGATACCCATAGTCAAAGTGGTTTACCCAAGTCATATTGGTTATACCCCTAGTCAAATTGGTTGTAACATATCATAGTGGCTATAACATGTCATGTGGTTATAACCATATCATAGAAAGATGGATAAAATTAGTTAAGGTGGATATACCATAGTCCCTAGTGGTTAAACCATAGTCAAAGTGGGGTTTTATAAGCATTGTGGTTATCCCCTAGTCCTAGTGGCTATAACCATAATCATAGTGGTTATAATGATAGTTTATCGTGGTTAGAACATAGTGGTTATATCATGGTCATAGTGTTAACCCATAGTCATAGTGGTTATCCCGTGTCATATTGTTATAACCATAGTCCATAGTGTTAAAACCATATCTTATAGTGGTTATAATCATAGTATGGTGGTTATACCCAAGTCATAGTGGTTATACCATGAGTCCTAAGTGTGTTATAACCATAGTCATATGGTGTTAACCATAGTCCATAGTGGAATAGTGTTATCACCATCGTTTATTTGTTTTTAACCATCCTTATATTGGTTTACACTAGAACATGGTTATAACCCTAGGGCTAGGTTATGACCACGACGACTATGGCCTATAGCCATATGACGATGGGTGTAACCACTCATGTGACTATGCTATACCCACTAAACTATGGCTATAACCACTAAAACTATGGCTATAACCACTATGACTATGGTTACAACCACTATTTATAACTATGGGTATAACCACTATGACTATGGTTATAACCACTATAACTATGGTTATAACCATAGTCATAGTGGTCATAATCATAGTCATAGTGGTTATAGCCATGGTCATAGTGGTCATAATCATAGTCATAGTGGTTATAACCATAGTTATTCTGGTTTTAACCATAGTTATACTGGTTATACCCAGAGTCATAGTGGTTATAACCATAGTCATAGTGGTCATATCCAAATTTACAATGGTTATACCCATAGTCATAGTGGTTATAACCATAGTTATAGTGGTTATACCCATAGTCATAGTGGTTATAACCATAGTCATAGTGGTTATAACCATAGTCATAGTGGTCATGATCATATTCATAGTGGTTATAACCATAGTTATAGTGGTTATACCCATAAAAGTCACCCCAACTGAAGCCCCAGGCTACTTCAAGTCCTCTGCCACTCACGGCAGCTATCTGGGCAGCCAGCGATTGGGCAGATCTCCTGTGACTGGACGCCAGAGTGGGAAATGCTGGGGATGTTGATGTGAGAAGTAGACGGGCCATGGAATTAGTTAACTTAGATGTATATCAATAGATTAAAAAAAATGGGATATAGTGGTTTATAATGATTTACAATGGTTTACAATGGTTTATAAGTCAGTTGCTAGCCACTTAGCTACTCCCATGGCCGATCTAAGTAGGCTTGGAGAACAAGACCCTGTTGATTTTTATTTTCTCGGACAAAGAGGAAAGTTGTAGCCCCCTAAGCTCATTGGCGCATTAATTTGATACAGCCATATAACATCACATTCAACCTTGGCCGGTTTGATTTGCTTCGACATTACAACATATGCTACTGTATGGTCAGCAACGGGGTCCCCCAAAAGAAAATACAGTATATACTTGTTTTCCCATTGCTTGACGGGGATTCGGCTTTCCTGTCCTTACGGGCGTCACCTTTTTCCAGAATTCATTGAATGGGAGATCTACAGGACTCTCCCCATACCTGGAGGTACGTATTGTTTCCTTGAAATGAAACCAACCCATATTGATTTTCGAACTGAGTGTGTTCAACTTTTCAACCCAAAAGCAGACATAGATAGAAATAGCATCTCCCCAATTTCACCAGAAATATTCGGATTGAGGCCTTGTAACAACCATCCCCCATTGACGGTCCATGACTTTGCGGCATTAAAAAGCAGCCGCAGCGGAGGTCAGAACGCTGCCTTGGAAAGCGCCTCCTTCCTGGATGTGCAAAGTTCCCTGGGCAAAACATACCAGCTGATGATCGATGGATGTTCGCCACAAGAAATATGGTATCCATCGAATGTATGTTCTGACACATCCCTGTTGATGTTTTTCTGTCTTTCTCAGCTATCATTCCCCTGTTTGAAAGTTTGGGAATGATTGGGATCTGATGTAACACTCAAAAGAGTCACTATAAGTCGGATGACATCGAAAATTCACGACTCTTGTCTCCATACATGTTTGGACCATTGTTTGTCATGATTCGGCCAAATGATCAGCATTATGATTGGGCAGCTTCTTTTGGCCCGGCCTGGTTTGACGGGCCACACCTGAGGCCACCGATGTTGATCTTTTTAGTGGGAAGGAGTATCTTCAGAGCGCAGAGGACTGTGGATTCAGCGATTTCATCGCGGTAATCGGCTGCCCCAGGCTGCACCAGCGTACAGTGACAGGAATCGGTACCAATGTTGCCACCAAAATCATACAGGATGGGCAGTTTGCATCTGTACATTTCTGCACCAAGACTCAATTTGATTTGTTTTGGATGTTGACTGGGGATAGAGGGAGTTCACCCGCAACCAAATACTTTATGTGTATGATCTTGGGAGCTTGCATCATTCTCGTTGCCTATCTTTTTTGCGGATTAGTGGTTCATAATGGTTATATTGTACCGCTGGCGATATAATTAAATATATGTGAAGTGCATTTTTGAACCAATAGATTCATTTGATTTTACCAAGACATCATGTTGTCATTGATTTCCAATGGAAAGGCCGTCATTTCGTCAATTTTTTTGTCATCCAAATGGATGGCATGGGCTTGGGGATGATCAACATGATTTTGCTGTTGGAAAAGACCACAGATGGAAGCGGCAAAGAAAGTACATAAGTGGTTGGTGGTTTGGAACATTTTTTACTTTCCATAATATATGGGATAATCCTTCCCAGTGACCAATATTTTTCAGAGGGGTTGAAACCACCAACCAGATAATGACCTTTCGACATTTGCTAATACATTATCTGGCGAGCATCATGTGTTGAAAGAATCTTTGAGTAAGGCTGCGCAAGAACTGGCAGAAGCTTTCGATGTGCAGCCGACGGCTTCAGTTGGCAAAATTGCATCGGTGAGAAAGATGCAAGTACAAAGAGCATATTATAAGAAAAAAATGTCAGAGCTTAGAAAAGCAGCTGAAAGATGCTTCAGGTGTCAAAAGTCACGGTGCAAAAGACACTTTTATCTGCAAATCGGCACACATTTTTTTTTTAAAATACAGACCATATATGATATATATATATATGATATATATATATATATTATACATATTATACATATT
>CAMXCT020003138.1:0-75130 GCA_947184155.2 Cladocopium goreaui | reverse complement strand
TAACTATATATTTATATATAATACTATATAATTATATAATTATATTATTATTTATATAAATATAATATATATATATATAATAATATATATACCTGGTGTCCACCAACACTCATAATAAATTCCAACAAAACTAAATGTAATTATTAATGAGCCTGGAAACAGGCAA
Organism: Cladocopium goreaui; assembly: GCA_947184155.2. NCBI lineage: Eukaryota > Dinophyceae > Suessiales > Symbiodiniaceae > Cladocopium > Cladocopium goreaui. The sequence goes on along the minus strand of CAMXCT020003138.1, from coordinate 74,964 downwards.
GGCTGGTGATGGGCCCAGCTCTGCAACTGCACCAAATGAATTAGTGTAACACAACAAATTTCAACAAAACCTAAATGTAATGAGCCTAGAAACAGGCAAGGCTGGTGATGGGCCAGCTCTGCAACTGCACCAAATGAATTGGTGTTGGGCCACAATTTCTGCACAGATGCAGCATAGCACTGTGGCACTGCAAGATAGGTTTCCCATTTTTTTTGGGTACAAGTTAGACTTTCATGGGGTTGAGTCTGGTGGTTCTATAGGTTTTTGTTGGTGGCTTTTGGGATTTAACTGGTGTTTCTATGGGATTTTTTTGGGCACCATGAAATTCCCTAATGAATCCCATTCAATTGTTAAGAAAACCCACATGATTCCCACACAAACCTAATTCATTCCCACAAAAACCTAAATAATTCCCAAAAATGGGCCTGGCACACCCAAAGGATTTCTAACTTATTCCCAATCAATTCTCAATCTAGTCCAACCAATTCCCACAAAAACCTAAATAATTCCCAAAAATGGGCTGAACCCCCATCAAACCCTAACAAATTCCCATTCAAATCCCAACCAATTCCCATTCAATTCCCAACCAATTCCCAACCAATTCCCAAAAATGGGGAAAGGCTGTGGGGCCTGCTAGCACCAGTCCTACTTGAAAAAATCAACTTAAACAGAATGCTGCCCTTTTTTTCCCAGCACAAAAAACTAAAACCATCTATCTGTTTGAAATTTGAACATGAATAACTGAATGATGGTGGGTATAAATATTCTCAGGCTCAACATGGTTTAATAATATAAATTATATAAATTTATTAATGGCCCATGTTTCCCCACAAAGTTATAATTTGCTGGTGCACTGATATTAACTAAATCCCCCAAACTTGTGGTGGTATAAACCACAGTTGTGGTGATGGAACCCAACCCATGCTTTTTTGGTTGGTTGATGGCAAATCCATATTATTTAATCAATTTGGTGGCCCCTGGTGATCTGATTATGGTACCTTTTTTTTGTTGGTTGTTCCCCCTTACTTACAGGTGGTGTCACCCTGCCCCTTTTGCACCACAGAAGGTGCAGTCTGCTGCCAGTTGACTCTAGCCATCTTGCTGTCTGAGTCTGCTGGTGGCCCCCACTTTGGTGGCACCCAAGGCACAATGTGGCACCCAAGCCACTGAGAACCAACTTGGTGGTAAACCCAATTTGTTATTACTGCATACTTATCAATGTGAATTCCAGGATCCTAAAATGGAGGTACTGTACCATATTATTATTATTATATAAGGCCATATTTTCCAGGGAGATTCCTTACATGACATAGGCCTTACATAGGCCTTATAAATATTAGGTGCCTCAATTTTTAGGATCCTGAAATGGCCATTGAACTTAATTACTTACCAATAATAATATATATGTTGAATCTTAAGAAATAAGTTGCTGGCACTGCATCATCATGACAGACATATCAGATTATCATATATTTTTATTAAATCAATATACTATAAGAAAATATTACAACAACTACACTATCATGATAATTGTTGTAAATTTGTTAACAGGCATTGATTAAATAACATTATAAATTTTGATGATTGATTTTAGTCATAAATATTATTATTTGAATTGAATATGTCATTGTGTTGTTGTTGCATTATTATATTGATTATTATTAAAATATGTTATTAATCATTAAATAATTATTAATAATAATAAGTTATCCTATGGCATCATCAACCATAATAAATTTACTACATCAACATGTGCTAACTGAGTTACTGTTAATTATTACTATTGTGATGTCATGCCACATGATTAGTGATATTGTATTTTCAAATAACCATGGCATTCTTAAATTTAATTTATAAATGAACTGTTACACCATTGATTAAGTGTTTTCAGATTTACTGTATTAGCATTTATGTATTCAATGTTAATACCTTTCATACTTCAATATTTAAACAAATATGTCATGGTATAACAGTAAGTTACAATACTAAGTTACTATACTACTAACTAAACAAATAATTGCCACATGGCATAAGCATAGCAAAACACACCTTAAGTATGACATGATGAATTCTTGTTGAATAGTATTATGGTTTACCTGCAAAATGCTTTATGATTCTGGTATCCAATTAATTATTTATAATTATTAATTTTATAATATAATAATACAATCATCATTTATTATGTCTTAATATATTGAATTGATATAATTATTATCCATCATCATTCAATTATATATAGATTGATTTGCTCAATAATAATTATATTATCAATTTAAACTGTTATTATATTATTTTGTCATAACTTTTAAAGACTGTATAAGTATACTTATTTTGTTTGAGTAAGACTTTAAGAATATTATATGGTGCCTATGATTCTAGATAATTAGTCTTAGTTATTCTAAAACTAAGTAACTGACTAGACAAAGCTTATCAAAGCTACTGTATGATTGCTTCTTGCAGGAACTGCCCAGCAAACACCTGAACACTAAGTCCCAACACTCCCTTCAGTGCTGGGGTTCTGTGCTGTGTCTCATGTGACTGGCTTGGCCCACCACCCCTACAGGCCACAACAACTATTAATTATTATATAATATTATGGTGTTTTCAAGTTGTCACCTTTGTTCAAAGCAATTAGTTGCCATTATTTTATTTAAATACACCCTTTTCAATCCTGCATGGTGTTCCAAGCCCAATGCCAGCCCATGGCTCATAATCCATTCACATCGCCAAAATCAAATCAGATCCTGAGATGAGATGGCAGGCAGGGGTTCCAGCTTCCAGTAATTTAAGAGTGCCCTCCTAAGCCAGTTAAACACTAAGTACATGGACACAATGAATTGCTGGCAAAGGAAAAAAACACATCAATAGAAGCAATGTAGCAATGTAACAACTTAGGTTGTCATGTGTGGTGGCAACATGCTTGGTGCCAATGAGCTTCCTCCAGAGCTATTGCCAGGCAGCACTCATCAAGCCCCAAACTCCTCAGCATGCCACCAAGCTAGAAGAATCTGGTGGTTACTATGGGTTACTAACTATGGGTAGTTACTATGGCATAGGTTACTATGGATTACTATGGGTTACTAAGGGTTACTATGGATTACTATGGGTTATTATGGGTTACTATGAGCTACTGTGGTATATTCTGGGTTACTATGGGTTACTATGGATTACTATGGGTTACTATGGGTTACTATGGGCTACTCTGGGTTACTATGGGTTACTATGGGTTACTATGGATTATTAATTATGGGTTACTATGGGTTACTATGGGTTACTATGGGTTACTATGGGTTATTATGGGTAGTTACTATGGGTTACTAAGGATTACTATGGGTTACTATGGGCTATGATGGGTTACTATGGCATTATGGGTTACAAATAACAAGTAATAAAAATAGGTATGGTAGTTATTGTTGAATTAAATGGTGTCAATTTCTTGTCACCAAATTGATTCCAGCCAAGGGTCCACAATCTGACTCTGATGCTCCTCAGGCTCATAACTAGCATCCTGCTTGAGCATGGCCTCAGGTGCACAACCAGCAACTAAGCACAGGAGAAAACAACCCATCATAAAACACATGCACCACAAACTGAATTGAATTGGCACCATTCCTGCCCACCACAATACCCAACATTCTCTGCAGCCAGCTGGCTGCATCAACCCTTTGCTGAGCTTTGGCTGCTGCAATGCTAGCTGCATCAGGTGCTGGCACTGCATCTACAAACAACTGGCCTAGGCTGCAACTTTCCAAACCACACAAATAATGAAATGTTCTGATTGCAGGCCACAGGGAAGGTAGGCACCATTGCCACCAAGCTGCATACCACAGATTCCACATTACCAGGAGGGATATCTCCATCCAAGCTCTCCTCAAGCTGCATGCCAACCATTTACACTTTAGGGACTGTAAAATACACTATTCCTTCAAAAAACAGAACAGCACTGATTGGCACAACCATACTACATATAACAACCCTAAGCAGTGACAAACTGCCAAACTAACTAGCTAAGGTTCCCTGGAAGCAGAGCTGCAGAAAGACTTAGACCTCATGGTAGACTTCACACTGCCTGCCTGGTGGGCAGGGCTTGGGGTGGGCACCTCTGGTTTTAGTGCCTTTCTCCTGTGCTCCAACTCCTCTGCCTGGGTTCTCCACTTCTCTTCAAATTCCTTCCTCTCATGCTCTGCCATCCCAGCACCTGCTGCCTTAAGCTTTGCTTCATCCTCCTGCACAGCCTTCTGCAACCTCTGTTCCTCTCTTTCAAGCTTATCCTTCTCTGCCTGGATCTTTGCATCCTCCTCAGCCTTCTTCAGCCTCTGCTCCTCTCTTTCAAGCTCTTCCTTCTCTGCCTGGATCTTTGCATCCTCCTCAGCCTTCTTCAGCATCTGCTCCTCTCTTTCAAGCTCTTCCTTCTCTGCCTGGATCCTTGCATCCTCCTCAGCCTTCTTCAGCCTCTGCTCCTCTCTTTCAAGCTCATCCTTCTCTGCCTGGATCCTTGCATCCTCCTCAGCCTTCTTCAGCCTCTGCTCCTCTCTTTCAAGCTTTTCCTTCTCTGCCTGGATCCTTGCATCCTCCTCAGCCTTCTTCAGCCTCTGCTCCTCTCTTTCAAGCTCATCCTTCTCTGCCTGGATCTGTGCATCCTCCTCAGCCTTCTTCAGCCTCTGCTCCTCTCTTTCAAGCTCATCCTTCTCTGCCTGGATCTTTGCATCCTCCTCAGCCTTCTTCAGCCTCTGCTCCTCTCTTTCAAGCTTTTCCTTCTCTGCCTGGATCCTTGCATCCTCCTCAGCCTTCTTCAGCATCTGCTCCTCTCTTTCAAGCTCTTCCTTCTCTGCCTGGATCCTTGCATCCTCCTCAGCCTTCTTCAGCCTCTGCTCCTCTCTTTCAAGCTCATCCTTCTCTGCCTGGATCCTTGCATCCTCCTCAGCCTTCTTCAGCCTCTGCTCCTCTCTTTCAAGCTTTTCCTTCTCTGCCTGGATCCTTGCATCCTCCTCAGCCTTCTTCAGCCTCTGCTCCTCTCTTTCAAGCTCATCCTTCTCTGCCTGGATCTGTGCATCCTCCTCAGCCTTCTTCAGCCTCTGCTCCTCTCTTTCAAGCTCATCCTTCTCTGCCTGGATCTTTGCATCCTCCTCAGCCTTCTTCAGCCTCTGCTCCTCTCTTTCAAGCTTTTCCTTCTCTGCCTGGATCCTTGCATCCTCCTCAGCCTTCTTCAGCATCTCATCCTTCTCTGCCTGGATCCTTGCATCCTCCTCAGCCTTCTTCAGCCTCTGCTCCTCTCTTTCAAGCTCTTCCTTCTCTGCCTGGATCTTTGCATCCTCCTCAGCCTTCTTCAGCCTCTGCTCCTCTCTTTCAAGTTTTTCCTTCTCTGCCTGGATCTTTGCATCCTCCTCAGCCTTCTTCAGCCTCTGCTCCTCTCTTTCAAGCTTTTCCTTCTCTGCCTGGATCTTTGCATCCTCCTCAGCCTTCTTCAACTTCTCTGCCTGGATCCTGGCATCCTCTTGGGCCTTCACCAACCTTTCCTTTTCAAGTTGCCCCCTCTTCTGGGCATCTTGCAGCAGCTGTGTCCTAGCATGCTGCTCCTTCTTCTCAGCCTCCTTCTCTCTTAGCTTCCCTTCAATCTCCTCTCTTTTCTTTCTAAGTTTCTCTAGTCGCTCTGCATTGGAAGGCTCCTTTTCATTCCCTCCAATCTTTTGCTGCTGTGTCTTCTTCTGGATCTCTTGGAGTCTCTGTGCCACAGCCTGCCTCCTTTGTTGGAGTTCAGTCTCTGGTGCTGTTGCTTGCATAGCCTTCTGCCCCTCATCTTTCTCATGCAACCCTTTGACAATCTGTGGGATTGTGGCAACAAAGGCAGTGCCATAGTCTTTCAGCTTGCCTAAGGTAAAGCACCAAAACCTCCCACAAAATTTGGACAGTGCCCCAAGTAAAGTTGTTGGCCAAACAAGCCCTGTGTGCAAGTCAAGTTGCAGCCCAAGACCTTTTCCAATTGGTTCTTTTGCCAGTGGCCATCCTCCAAACCTTGGGGCAGCAAGGACATGCCTGCCATGTGGTTTTGGTGGAAGCCAACTGAGAGGCAGTAGGTGTGTTTAGTTGAGTGCAAGTAGCCACTGCATTGCTTGACATATTCCTGGACCCAAGAGCATGACTGGTGGCAGCTGGCATACCTGGCCTTAGAAGACAAACACACATGCTAGCTCTTCACCTGACCTGGTTCATTAAAACATGACATGGCAATTTGCTGCAAGCTGACTTTTCAAACCAATTTGTGCAACCCAACTCAGACTCAAAAGAATGGTTCATCCAAGATGCAAGCACATTGTACCAGTCCTGCATGCCTGTGCCAGAACTGAAAATCAACTCCAGCTTCCAGCACTTCCTAAGTTGAGCAAAGGTAGCCAGGTCCCACTCCATCAAAAACACAAACAAGGACTGCAGTGACAAATGTGCTGACCACACCCTACTAATGTTTGTCAAATCCCCAATGAGATGAGCTACTCTTCAGACTGCTGTGTCTTGGGAAGAAGTATGTTGTAGTAGCCAAGTCTGTACACCACAGCAGCACCACAATTGGGGGGTGCCAAGATCTTTTCCACCTTGTCCCTGTTTGCAACCACCAGACTGCCATCACTCCTGGTGCAGCCAGCCACTGGACATGGTGATGGCATTGATGTTGTATGTGCCATTGGGTGTGATTGGGCTGGGTGAGGGCTTACATTTGAAAAGCTCCTCTTCCAGTGAGTGAATGGTGGGTCTGACAAGTTGGGCTTTTCCCTGGGTGTCTTCCTGTCATTCCTGACTGGCAGCATTGAACAACATTCAAAGCCACTTGGGTGTGGCACTGCTACCAATGCCACTTGTGGAAAACATGCAGTGAAAGCTGATACTATCACATTGCCAAATTTGGTAACAGTAAAAAGATGCACAAGAATTGTCAAAACTAAGCATGGGTCTTCTTGCTGAAAATCTTATCCCAGCCCAGGCTGCATGCCACTTCATACAGGTTTTCAAAGTCATCCTTGGCCAGGACATCCAGCAAGACTCATCTAATAATAATTACTTGTGCATTGAAACATTCAGCTGCCACCCAAAGATTGGAACAAAATCATATATTAATATAGTCCTGCCAGTACTCAGTATCTAATCTAAATGTCAAGGCTCTGAGACAACAGCCAGCCTTGATCCCTCACTCTTCTTCTCCAACAGGAGTGCCTGGTCCTTGCACACCTGTTTCCTGAGTGAAGGGTGCTGCCCTATCAAAGCTCAAAAGAATTGTGGGGATCCAATGGTGGAGGTGGTGGCAAGGCATGCAGTGCCAACCTAGTCATTGTCAATTTACAGTTCCAAAACCATTCAAACCAAGTCTCAGCCCTCCCCTGGTGCCACCAATCCTCATGTCCTTGATGCTGACCATGGGTCCAAGGCCTGTTGCCACATACATCAGCAGGTCCAACTGCCAATCCTTGAGCTGGCACAAGTTGCCTTAGCTGGAACATGGTGGCTGGTTGGTGGCAATCAACAAGCAAATAAATAAATAAGTATTCAAAGGCCAGCAAAGCACTATGACAAGGTGAACATCAGCATGGTAATCAATTCAATAATAGAATGCAAGGAGCATGCTGACATCTTTGGGTCACCCAAGCTAGACAAAATTCTCACCCTTTCAGATCGACTTACTGAGTTCTTCTTGTCAGGCTTGCCATCTTTTCCATTGGAGGCTGTCCAATCATAGCCCAACCTGATCCAGCACCTAAGTTGGGAAGTCATGTGAAGCTGCAGCAAAGTAAGAAAGGGTGAACCAAAAACAGTTGGATTGGAACCCTTGTGGGTACACTAGAACAATGGCATGGCTTGCAATGATAATGGGTATGTTTCTATTGATGGTTCATGCAAGCCACTTCTTGATGGGCATTTTGTCCAATTGCTCATCTGAAACATTCTGGAGACTGCTGCTGGATGATGAACTGCTAGAACTACTGGAAGACCTGCGACCTTTGCCCTTCTTCTTTTTCTTCACAGACTTCTTGTGCTTTGCTGCTTTGCTCTTCCCTGCCTTCTTCTCCTTTTTCTTGTGCTTCTTAGACTTGTGGTCGGTTTTCCTGCAGGACAACTAACTAAAGGAGTTTCAAGATTTTACATGACCTTGCCACCTAGCTACCAGCAAATCATATGTTCCCAAGCCTCCTCTTGGAAGGTTGTGAATCCTCATCATCTTCATTACTAGACTCTCCATCATCTTCTTCAGCAGGTTCTGCACCTAAAAGGCTGCATGTTTAAGAGGCTTTGGCTAAGGCAGTAGTTACTCTTTCTCACTGATGCAAAACAAAGGCCTCTTTACCTGAATCCACCTTCCCTTTGGTTTTGTAGTGCCACCCTTCTCACTTACAATCTGTGCCTTTCAGTCTTAGGCAAGGTGCTCTTGACAGACTCAGCAGCAGCAGAAGCTACAGTAGAGGTTGCATCTCTGCCATAGGTGATGCTCAAGGGGTGATGCTTGCCAAGGTCTGCTAGAGACATGGGCTGCTGCATCCCAAACATTGGCAACCCCATGCCACCCAACATCCCAAACTGGGCAGGGTTGACATGAACAAACTCCCTGGGCAGAGAGCACCTTCCAGGCACTGATTTGCGCTTACTTGAAGGCATGGCCTATTGCCTGCCTTTGATCCAAAATGGTGCTAGTCATTCAATTCCATGAAGAAGAGAAGCAGAACCCCAGCAAACTCCCATAGATTCATAAAAGAACCCATCAAAATCCCACAGGATTCCCATGGGGTTTATTTAGCTTTTTTGGGATTTATTAGGGTTAAGTTGGGATTCTTCTGGGTGTGATATGTTGGCCAAAAAGACCTCTAACAAGACAGCCCCCAATGCCATGCTAAGAGTATATCGGAGTTTTTTGTGTGGTAAACACAAGGATAAACCATCCCCAAGTATAGCATAAGTGGTATAAGCCTTCAAAGAAATTGAAGGATGTAGTATTTCTTATACCCCAGTGCCTAAATGACGTAGATTTCCCAAGCGAAAAACTCATTGATTTTGCAGTGTCCCAAAATTGTGACAATGAGCTGTTAGGACTCCATATTGGAACATGTTTTTACCAAACATGATGGTATCGAATTAAATAGAAATGTTTGATTATTGGTATATGTATGATTCAAACAAGAGCAAGAAACATGGTATATAACTTTATACTTATATTATATATATATATGTTTATGACGTCGAGAGACCTTCATTCATTGGAAACTGGAAAATAATTAATACTATGAAAAAAACTAACCAAAAAAAACAAAATAACAACCCCAATAAAAACAAACCAAAAAAACAAAAACAAAAAACAATAAAAAAACAATAAACAAAACAAAAAACAAACAAAAAACAATAAACAGCGCACGGTTTGAAACTCAGAGAGACTTCGTGCTTCTCCCTAATCGCCGCAGCTTGTTGATACCACTTGCTCTCAAAGTCCACAGTCTGCTGCGTTACCTGCTGCCAAGCTGCGACCAAAACTCCCAAAATCCAACAAGGGCTGCCTAGTTAAAGCTTCAAACAGTGCGCCTATTACCCGTGATGGGGGAAAGCAATCAGTCTAGGGGGTGCCCCGGCGGCTCGTGGTACCCCCTTTTTTTGTGGTAATTACCATTTTTTTTTGGATTGTTTTTTTTGTTGTTGTTTTTTTCCCCCCCAAAAAAAGGGGTACCACGAGCCGCCGGGCACCCCCTAGACTCATTGCTTGCCCCCATCAAGTTTACTGTTTGAAGCTTTAACTAGGCAGCCCTTGTTGGATTTTGGGAGTTTTGGTCGCAGCTTGGCAGCAGGTAACGCAGCAGACTGTGGACTTTGAGAGCAAGTGGTATCAACAAGCTGCGGCGATTAGGGAGAAGCACAAAGTCTCTCTGAGTTTCAAACCGTGCGCTGTTTATTGTTTTTTGTTTGTTTTTTGTTTTGTCATTTTTTTTATTGTTCCTGTTTTGTTTTTGTTTTTTTGGGGTTGTTTTTTTGGTTTGTTTTTTTTGATTGTTTTTTGTTTTGTTTTAATTATTTGCTGGTTTCCAGTAAAATGAAGCATTTTGCGTCATAAAAATATGTTTTGACCAACACTGGCGTTTGACCCATACTTTGTAGACTGGCCCCATGTTTTTTCAAGTGAACATCGCTATGAGTCAAAACTGTTCTACCCCGTAGTTCACATCAAAACAGCCGGTGTCCATGAATGTCCATCATCTCCATATATTCACATGCATATCAAAAAATACATGATCATACATGATCATATACTATATGGTTATACAAGCTGTTGTCAAAACTCAAATTCTTCGCTAAGCTCCCAAGAAAGGGTATTCCTTTTGGGGGGTCCTATCGCTACGCATTGTTGTGTATTTTTATGAAGATAGAGGAACAAATCTGGGCAAGGAAACGAAGAGGAAAGGAAGAGGAAAGGAAAAGGAAAAGAAGAGCAAAGGAAGACGAAAGGAAAAGGAAAGGAAGAGAGGAAACGCAAAAGAGGAAAATGAAGAACAGACTAACAGACGAAGAGGGAAGGAAAGGAAGAGGAAAGAAAGAATATTTTTCAAAGGAAGAGGATTTTCGGATTCGGAAGTAAAGGGTCATCTCTGGTCTGTGGCGACTTAACAAATGGATATCCAAGGCCGCCCAAGGCCGCAGGCCGATGCTCCTCCTTCACGGTGATCGCTCCTTCATCCTGTACGGCTACTGCCTGGCACGGAACTGGCCAGATTTGAGCAGCAAAAAGGTGGAGGTTTACCATAAAAAAAAAACTGTATTTTCCTACCATAAAAAATGGATGATAACATATGATAACCGAATGACCTAGGCTTTGAAATCCTTCAAACCAACCAGGGTTGTCCGTATTTGTTGGGGGTAAATCACTTTCAGGGAGTTTGTATATCCTATGGTAATCCAACATAGCTGGAAAACATATCGAAAGTGTAGATCATCTACAAAGGGGCCATTCTCGGCGACGAGGGGTGGTATCTGAGCCTCTGAGCAGCAACAAATTGGGAGTTTAAGCATCAACAACTGGTATATAACCCACATTTTTTACCATTTTTTTGGGATCAAAAAACGGTTATGAGGTCAAGACCCTGGTACCCTGTCGTAAAAACACCCAAATGGCTCGGAAATCAATGTAAAAAACGCGCCAAACATATAGGTTTTGCCACATTAAGACCCATCTGCATTGAATTCATGCAAAGATTGTGAGTTTGCCCCATGAAACGTAGGATTTCACGAGCAAACATGGCCAAATTGGTGATTTAATGGGGACTCACTGTAACTTGATGGTCCTTGATGGTACAAATCAAATTTCCGACGGTAGTTTTCTGCGATCTTCCCCCAACAGGGTTGCTGTTTGCAGGCAAAATTGTTGTTCTTGAATGTTCTTGATGGAGAGATCCTGCTTAATTAATTAAATCCACTTTTGCTAGTGATTGTCAAATCCTTCATGTTAGGGCATCCACGTTTATCGTATTGGTAATGTCGGCAGCTTTCCAAATTTGATGAAAACATCCGCATTTTTCTCATGGTAAATTGCCCCCTTTGGCTCTTGTTACTTGTTTCTTCCATTTCTGATGAGGCAAATCCAATAAAAACAATCCCATGACTCGAAATTGCTAGTATAAACCAGCTTAATGATAAATCATTCATCGGATTAATTGGGTTGTCTGATGATTCTCCCAAACTTGAGGGTTTGTCCTTGGGTCCATTAAGAAAAAGAAACCTGCAATGTCTCTGTCAGTATTCGCATGCAGAGACATTCATCCCAATGCCACCATCATTGATGATGAAAACTCCACCATGGATGTGTACCTTTGAATGGCACATCAAATGCCCAATGGAACAGCACGGGATACAGTTTGATACATGGTTTTAATTCTATATTATATAAACATAATGATCTGCCCATATATTCATCCATCATATTCCATATACGCTCTGGTCATTTAACATTTCGCCATGGAAAGATCCACCATTTTATAGCTAGGTAAACCATCTATTTCTATGGGCCATCTATACCATGGCTGTGTAACAAATAACCAGAGGGTATATTCAGAATTTATATCACCACTGGTTGGTGCTTTGGAACATTTTCCTAAAAAAACTCTTACATAACTGGGGATATTCCACAAATACCCTTCAAGGTGGTGCCCCATAGTTAGCTAAGTTGTTTTATAACTCCCATAACTGTGGTTTATGGCAGATATAACGAACTAGTTAATGGGGTTTATAAACCAACTTATAACTGGGGATATTCCACAACCCTTGGGATACACATATTCCTTGAGTTTATCAGATTGATGGTCGGCAAACAACGGGATACGCTGGGCACCTCCATGAGGCCCTTCTCACCTAAGCCTTGACTCTTCACCTCTGCGGCTCGCCGGTGAGACTCGATTCGCCATGAAGGGAAGGATCTTCCGGTATCAGAAATGTCAACTTCTATATGGATGGATAATCTGAATGGTTAAGATTGGTTGATGATATGTATTCCAGTTGTATCAAATATTCATCATCATGAATATATGATTATCTATGGATGGATCAAAAATCATGCAGTTATTAGCCTCAAAAACGATTCCGATGCAGCCCTCTGGATGATAGCTCATCTCAGACGCTGATTGAGGGGTGCTTGGCATGGGGACGGATGCCTGATCAGCTGGATTTGTCATGGAGATATATGGGGATTCAACCAAGCTCTGTCATTTGGGTGATCCATATTCTATATTATTCTATTAGATGTTTCACAACTTGCTGGTTAATGAGTGGAGGTTCGTAAGTCATCCCCATGAAGTTTGCCGTTGGGATACGGCCAAAGTCACGTCTGAAGAGGAAATCTAGGTTGTCTCTGGTAAGTATTCTGAGAGAATGAAATCTGGGTGAAAGAAGCCTTTCGAAGTAGCACAGAATGCAAGTAATAGTATGGTATACAGTATACATTCATATAAATGGGCAACTGGATAGATATAGACATCATATGACCCATTTCCCCTCAAAAGTGGCTATCATTTGCCAAAAAAAATGGGTTGGGGCAACCCTAAATTACTATCTTGGCTGATAAAACCACTATGTTTGCCTGTTAACATTCCCCGATGTTTGTTGTTGACATTCTCCATTGTGCTTGTTAAACTACCCTCTGGTAAACTAACATGGCTATTGAAAATGGCCATTTATAGTGAGTTTTCCCATTAAAAATGGTGATTTTCCATAGCTATGTTAGTTTACCAGAGGGTATCCACTTTGGTTTTTAGTCCCGACGTTTCGCCTTCTTCTTCTTGGTTCCTTTCTCGGCCTTCTCGCCATCAGCGGTTGCCTCAAGCAGGTTGGCTGATCCCTGGTTCAAGGCCCAACTAATTGAAATTGGCATAATTACCATCTGGTTATGACTAACATAGCCATGGAAAATCACCATTTTTGATAGGTAAACCCAGGTTAACCATCTATAAATGGGCCATTTTCATCCATTTTCCATAGCTATGTTAAATAACCAGAGGGTATCGATTTTTCTTATCAACGGTATGTGTTGAGGCTGGAAAATAAAGAACGAAATTTGAAACACATGGAAACCGATATGTGATTTCTGCAGAAGTTATGGACCACCAAAATTGACCAGTTCAACGCAGCTATGTCAGCTTTGCTGGATAAAATCCTTCATGGCGCAGGCAAGAGGTTACCTTAACATCAAATACCTCCTACAACCCCTGATGTTTTTTGAAAATGCTGGATCTATTCATAACTTGGTGTCCCAACTATGAAGGTATGAAAGAAAAGAAAACCTTGGCTTCTCCACATTGAATGCTGGTGAAACCATACGAAGTCCCCGCCCTTGATGATTCAACCCCCGCTATGAAAAGATCATCGGGTGCAGTGGGATTACCCTCTGGTAATTTAACATAGCTATTGAAAATGACCATATATAGTGGATTCTCCCATTAAAAATGGTGATTTTCAATAGTTATGTTAAATTACCAGAGGGTAATCCATGCTCCAAAGATCATTCGACCGACGCGCCTTTTTCTTCTTTTTGACCTTGGGAAGCCGAAGCAGGAGCGACTCCAGTGACGAATCCAACTTTCAGTATGGATATGTATATACTACTATATATATGTATATATTAGTAAGATATCGTAATAAAATATATATATATATTATATAATTATATATATGTATATTATATAATTATATATATATACATTGATATATGTATATACTACTATATAATCTAATACATACGTATATTCTTCGAAAAGCCTATTTCCAATATTTCTTGCAATCCCATTCTGATCCCAATAAATCACAATGGTGGTTTCCCCTACTTATAAGTTGGTTGTAAACCCAATCCAATGATGGTGATAATCACAATAAACCCTTAGTTACAGCACAGTAACCCCAAAAAAATAGAAAAGCTTCAGTTAACCACTATTTTTGCGGGGTTTTACCAAAACCTATCTTAATCAAATGGGAAATATAATGGGGTTTGCTATAGTTCTAAAACCAACAGCACTCAAATATGTTCTTAAATCGTTGGCTTTTATAGGAAACACATGGAAAATCTATCTTGACTTAGGGGTTGCTATAGAGGTCTGTCTGAAAATAGTGCACCCCTAAATTCATTGGTTTACCATCATTTTCCCTACGTCAATGGCCATCTTATGGCTGTCCACATTTTCAGACGCACCCTTAAACACCATGATTAAGTATGCTTAAGTCATGCAATCATTATTTTGGTGGTTCAACCATGTTCAACCACCATTTATCACCATTTCTCACGGTTCAACTACCGTTTCTCAACCTGCGAAGCTGCGTTCTTCCGACAGCACGGGTGAAGGTCACTGGGAATCTGACAGCATCAGGACTCGCCTCGCCCTCCTCCTGGCGAGAACAAACCCCACCTGAAACCAGCTCTGGAATTCTGGGATTTCCTACAAGGTGGTGCCCCATAGTTAGCTAAGTTGGTTTATAACTCCCATAACTATGGTTTATGGCAGATATAACTATAGTTCATGGGGTTTATAAACCAACTTATAACTGGGGGGCACCATCCTGTAGGAACTCATATTCCCATAGGAAATAAAATGATACCATGGAACCATTAGGAAATATTTCGACTCTGGAATAATGAAACCATTAGGAACCCATGAAAATTCATCATTCCAGGCCATGTGGACTATGGATTTATGGGAGATTTCTTGGGGAATTGGATGACAGTGGAATGAGATTGCGATTAGAATGGGATTGTCATTGGATTTCATGGGTGACAATTCCGGTTGCCACGCGCCATGGCGCAGCTCGAATTCGCCGTTTGACATCAGCCAACGGTTCACGAAACTGCCAAAAATTCAATCTATCCACAGCCCTGAAGCCCTGGAACTGAATGTTCTGACACCCCAGACATATGTATGCTTGCTGTAGTTGGTTTTACGCGATGCTCAAAGAACCAGGAAAAAAATAATTATGGTACCGAAGTTTTGGGGATCTATGCATTGAGTTTGCTGCAGATTGCTGATGTGAAACGTGGAACTGAACACCAGTGAAATCTGTCATGCTCCAGTTGAGACCATCATCAAAAACATCCGCCGCACCTTGACTTTCTTCTTCTTTTTCTTCACCTGACGTCAGCACAGCATGTTTATATATATATATATACAGTAATGTGTTTTAGTTCACTTTCTGGACATAACCATATAGCAACACCCAAAAAAAGATGCCGAAAAGTGTTCCAAAAGGATGTTCGTTCGATGATATTTTTTGAGAAAAAAAAAAGGTCCAGGTGTCCCACTCTTCGGCATCTTTTTCGGGATTTTTCTGCGCTGCATCTCTGATGAAATCTTGTTTGGTGATTCTAAGGGCAATTCCTGTGAACATGGCATATATATATAGAAATAAACAATATATAAGTTATATATAAGGGTACATTATATATAACTGGACAATATATATATATAGTGGATGTACGTGTGTATATACGTCTATATATGGATGTGTTGTTGGGATGTATTTCTGCAAAATTCAGCCAGACCAATACTAGGATACATAAAATGTATCTACCGATACTGTATTGGGATATATCTGGATGAATTATGATAATGCACCAACCTGAAACGGCCAATTAGGGATAGTCAACCCCAGCCAACCATGATTTGGGTCGTGACATCACAGTGACCTTTGGGCCATGGTCAAAAATTCAAAGACTAGGCATGCCAGTTTCGCCAGTTTCGGTAATATTCATAAGCCAGTTACATACTACATGTTTTTTACCACTTATGAATTGGGATGCCAAACAGTTTTTCCGGATCAATGCTCAGATGCCCAGCTGCTTGGTGCTGATAAAATCCATTCACTGCTGATCTGGTGAAATCTTCGAAAGTCTGGAACATCGAAAAACATCACTAGGGTCACTAGGGCTTCAAAATATGGTACCCCCTGTCACCTCCATACTCAGAGGATCCGACAGCTCCTGATAAATCTGATAAATGGGATTAGTTCGTCCATCTATAAATGGGATACTCCACGAGTCATGGGGACTTAGAGACGAGGGGTTTTTTCACCACTTACGATCCGTGGGGTGATCCTCCAAAATAGTGGGGATGAAGGATGGATTGTTAATAATGATGGTTAGTTAATGATATGGTTAATATTGGTTATCTGGGCACATTGCAATAATGCACTAACCTGAAAAGTTCCGCCAAAATTGGGATAGTTCCCTGTACATTCACCATATCTAAAAAAGATCACAGTGAGGTCACTATAATTTACCAAGATTGTTATGATTAACAACTTCAGTATTAGCCAGTCTTACTAACCCTTATTGTTAATCATTATCATTAACCATTAACCATTAACCATTAAGATATTCACCATTACAGGGAAGACTGTTAATTACATTCAATCGCCAGTCTTAACCATGATGGGTAAATAACATAAAAAACCAGTAATCATGCATTCATCAACCATTGTTAACCCATTTATATGTTAGTCATTATCGTTGACCATAATGATTAATTAACCGTTATGACTATTAAATAACAGAACAACATTATCGTCATTATTATTTACCATTATCGATATTAACCCTGATGACCATCATCATTAACCATTAACTATTATCAGTATAAATGATATTATGATTAATCAACCATTCTGACTGTTTTATTTTTAAAAAAAAAACGTTGATATTCTGATGAATTAACCATTCTCCTTAATCATTATCATTAATTGTTAATTGTTAATCATTATTAACTCTTATAATCAACTATTGTCATTACTGGTTGGTTAACCATCTTGAACAAAATAGTCAATGGGAAGGATGACATCCCATATATGAGATGGAAAAAAAAAACATGTTCCAAACCACCAACCAGATCAGTATTGTTAACCATTATTCGCCATTACTAACCATTATAATAGCCATTACTAACCTATGAATGGCGATAAATCGCACAAGGACCGTCGCCTCGGGCGAGTCTGCTCCACCTCGGTGGTGGAAATATCTGGTGACCAAAGTTGGGGCGTGAGGAATTGATGATCCATAGGAATCCATAGATTTTTTTTCGTTTTTTCTGGGATGATATCATGTATAATATATATATATATTATATGTACATATATATACAGTATAATATAGTAATATATATATATATATACGTACGTATATATTATATAGGGGAAGCTATATATATATATGCAAAATGTATATACCAAATGTGTGTATATATATACACTCATAATTATACATATATATATATGTATCAATTCCCCCTAATGTAGAGTCTTGATTCGTGCGGTGGGTCGGTGTTGTGTCAAGACTTTTTCCCAAGCCAATTTGTTTTTCCGGATGTGTTTTCTTTTTTGGGCGGTTGTTACTTTTTTATTTTTGAGGAAGATTGAATGATTTTTTTGTTCAAGAAAATAATCCTAGTGACTTGACTTTTTATCCCCTTCCAGCAAAATATCAAATTCCTCATTAAAACCCAAGTAAAAAACAGCACCCAAACAATTCTGGTTGGTGGTATACCTACCCCTCTGAAAAATCATGGAGTTCGTCAGTTGGGATTCTGAAATTACTGAATGGACAGTCATAATCCATTCCATGGTTCCAAACCACCAGAATTTCTCTCGATGAACTAAGCTCATCTAACCACCCAAAAATTGGCTGATCATCCCACCCCACACCGCCAGGACCACGAGATTCTGACCCGTCGCGGCCGACAGCGGTGACGTCTCAGGTGCCTCTGTCGACAAGCTCTCGGCACCTCGTCGCGCTCAGAAATGGCGAGATAGGTCGAAACCATAGGAAACCCAATGGGAAAACAATCGGAAAATTGTGATTTAACCACCAAAAAATAGGGATTTTGTGGGATTTAACTTGATTTAACTAACAAAAAATATGTAGAAATCATGGGAAAGCCATAGCTAAATGGTGATTGAACTGGGGAAAGTGGTGAGAAACCTCTGGGAAAATGCTGACTTCACCAAGAAACCATTGGGATTCAATGGAATTCATAGATGATTTATGATGGCTAAGTTGGTGCACAGAACTAGATTGACTACGGTTTATGGTAGATGTAGTATCTATAGTCTTCACGGGCTTGATGTTTACCACCTATAAATGGGGGCTCTCACCTTCAAAAGGTCCTTGGTGAAATATGGAGGTTTCCAAAGTCAGCAATGGGGGTAGTAACCTCCAGTCATCATCCAGTCGTTGACCATGACTTGTGGTATTGAAACAACTATGGTGATAAATTGGTGACTTGGGGTACCTAGGAAACCTCCATCAATTCAAAAGTTGTTTGACAAACATGTTTTGAGACATCCAATGATTTTTGAGGGCTGAACCACCAAAAGTTGAACCGATCTCCCACCAAATGTTCTTGGCGACATGTTTGAATGAAATACTGTATCACCAAAATATCATCTTATGAAATATCCATGGACTTCGGAAATATCAATCACTAATAACCACTATTAATCACTATTAACCATGGTTAAAACCACCAAGACTTCTGAACAAAAACTGGACCAAGGAACAAGAACTCGTCTCGCAGTCGGGCAATCCACGGGGCAACTGCAAGCGACCTGGTCGACAAAAATGTTGCCTGAAAAAAATAAGTTGGTTACCCTCTGGTAAACATACAAAAAACTATGGAAAATCACTATTTTTCATGGGAAAACTCACTATACATGGCAATTTTTAATAGCTATGTTAAATTACCAGAGGGTAGAATATATGTGCATCATCAAGAAATTGAACAGTGGTTGATCCAAATATCAACGGGAATCATCCAGAATCTAGTTGATTCATCTACCCTCCAGAAATTTAGTAGTTGCCATTGAAAATTGCCCTTTTATAGATGGTTTACATTAATTTCCCTACAGTACTTCAAATTTCTGATTTTCCATAGTTCTGTTCATCCGCAGTTG
Source organism: Cladocopium goreaui (assembly GCA_947184155.2). Classification (NCBI taxonomy): domain Eukaryota; class Dinophyceae; order Suessiales; family Symbiodiniaceae; genus Cladocopium; species Cladocopium goreaui. The sequence continues at coordinate 55,533 of CAMXCT020003138.1, read as the reverse complement.
TGAGATGTCAAAATGACATACCATTTGGTTATTTAACATAGCCATGGAAAATGGCCCATTTATAGATGGTTTACCTATTAAAAATGGTGATTTTCCATGGCTATGTTAAATAACCAGAGGGTATATTCGAATTGTGTATCCCAGTCTTAGCTTTTTTCATTGTAACAGGAGACTTTTTGGATATCGACAGGTCAACGGGGTCCGAATCCCACAGCTTGGTGATTACTGCTTCCATCTTGCCAGGATACCCCAACAGTTAGCATCAGTTAGCCAAGTGATGTTCTGAAAAACTCCCTATTATAAATGGTTAATCCCAGTTACTAACCAGCTCCTAACCAGGGACCAAGGCATCCAAGAAACTGGGCGACGCCGAGGGTGACATGGATGCGGCACCATCATCCTCTTCCTCGTCCTGCTATGTGTCACCGGCCTAAATAAGCCCCTGATAGAAAGGTAGATCAGTAGAGAATGGGAATATCACCATTAATAATTAATCCGGGTATTTTTTTTTGGTCAAGAATAATGGTTAATTCACCATCATTAGACATATCATTAACCATATCATTAACCATATGATTGACCCTTGTTATTTTCACCATGACAACCATGATGAATCCCCAGCGCTGCCGCTGCCAGGATCATCAAGCGTGGCCAGTGGCCAGTGGCCCAGTATTTCACTGGGATATACCATGATTTTTGCGCATTTTTTTTCACTGGGTGAAGAAGCCGAACCACCATTGAACCACCATGAACTCACCCATCAAAGCCGGTGCCTCATCGTCCAAGCTCAGCTTGTCCATGGCTCCAGCCTTCTTCAGCAAACCCACCTAACGATGCTGAAAAAATCATCAGAGCTATTACATGATTGTTTAGTTTATTAATGTTTATTAGAGGTTTATTCTAGTTTATTACATGAATATACTGTGAATATTTGTTTATGAAATGCTTGAATCATGTTATATGGCTTCATACAAAGCTCATATGCTGGGTTTATATGGTGGATATTCTGAAAATAATCCTCTTGAATGGGAAAATGATCATAGGTGTACATGATTTTCGGTGGAATTATATGCAGAAAGATTTGTTTGAAAAAGAAAGGAACACCTTTTTTTGGATTGAGTGGCGATTTCACCAATACGCTCCACAAATTGAGGATAATTATTGAGGACTTAACCAAATGTTGGGATGTCACCATCAAGAATTGAGACAATGACCATGAAAAATGGGGATTCAACCATCAAAAAGTTGGCATACCTGATTTGGATATTTTATGACCACAACTTCACAACCATAACCACAACCATGGTTGGGATGATCTGTGGTATTTAACAAATAAATATATCACATATAGTCACATTCCAAAGAAGAGTCCAAGAAATGTGGCCCGAAATTCCATTGAACTGGCCATGTTCACATGAAATTCATTGCTATTTCCCAGGTTCACAGGAGAACTCCATGGCCCATTTGAACAGCAGAATCTCTGCCATGGCTGAGGTGCCCGGTGATGCCCAGCATCACTGGGATTTGCTTAAGATGGCCCAAGAAAACATAGGATCATCATTAATAGTTCGGGTCTTACAATGGTTAATGGTTAATAATGGTATTATAATGGTATTATAATGGTGTTATAATGGTTAATGGTTTTAATAATGGTATTATATATATAATAGTCATGGTTTATAATGCTATTATCATTAAATGGTTTTCATAACAATACCCTGTAGATGGTCGATGGTCTGGTCCCAATAGATAGATTCCCAACCGTCAGACGGTGGATTTCCCGTCCCCAAAATTCAGCCGAATTTTCATCAGATCGGCGATGCGGCGAGGCACGAGTTTGGTCTGATTGAACTGCAGGGCGTAGTTGAGGCAACTGTGGTTCTCGTAGTCAAACTTGGGACGCAAAGTTTGTGTTAAAGCTGCAAAAAAAAGCTCAAAACGCTCGGGATGAAAATATATATGGTTTATGATGTTTATGCCTACGGGTTGAAAACCGAACCAGCGTTTTGCATGTTTTTATGTCATTCATGGGGTTAACGGGGTGGGGTGGGGTGGGGTAATAACGTTCATTTGCACTTCCTCACATATATGATGCTACGTTATTGTGTGTGGTGGGGTGGTGTGGGGTGGGGTGGGGTAATAACGTTCATTGGCACTTCCTCACATACATGATGCTACGCTACTGTATGTCGTCTTGCACTTCCTCACAGATATGATGCTACGCTACTGTATGTCGTCTTGCACTTCCTCACATACATGATGCTACGCTACTGTATGTCGTCTTGCACTTCCTCACATATATGATGCTACGCTACTGTATGTCGTCTTGCACTTCCTCACATATATGATGCTACGCTACTGTATGTCGTCTTGCACTTCCTCACATATATGATGCTACGCTACTGTATGTCGTCTTGCACTTCCTCACATATATGATGCTACGCTACTGTATGTCGTCTTGCACTTCCTCACATATATGATGCTACGCTACTGCATGTCGTCTTGCACTTCCTCACATATATGATGCTACGCTAGTGTATGTCGTCTTGCACTTCCTCATGAGAGATTTGTATCAAAACCTTGAGATGAGTTTTGAACGCAATGCACGCCAGGGATCTTGAGAGATGCACATGGAGACAAAAAGAGTGCATGGAACGCTTTTCCACCTGCTCTTGGCAGTGGAGATGGGAAAACAGTTCCCACAAAAAGTCCAAGCTCACTGCAGACATTGTCAAGAACACTTAGCGCAGAAAAAAAGAGACTGCCGCTGAGGTTTTTTACATTTCCAGTTAAAAGTACGCGCGTACTTTTTAAGGAAACTGAACTTTCAGGGAGATGCAAAACCACTGTGATTTGTGGTATAAAACCAATGACGAACACTGCAAACGTTGAAAACGCGGGTTCGATAAACAACCCGCCGGGATGTTTATGGATCGACAAGGCAATTTTTGTTCGATGTGTGCTAAAACGGTCAAAATTCATGGGATGAATTCATATGGTTTATGGTCATCCATCCACCAATTTTGGGGAGCATCCTTCCCAACGGATATAGAGTCACATCCCTATGGATTGATGGCCATCAACCCATGGCAGGGTATACAATCTCATCTTTTTGATCATGGCACCAATGTGGCTTTGTATAAAAATTGGGGACCCCAAACTGGGGAATCACCACTTCTAAAAATTCAAATGGCCAATAGCTACTGTATCTGGGTGCATCCCCTGGACAAACTGCAATGTGCATCCCCAGTGATTTGTTTGTTGCTTCATAAGTCCCAGTAACTACAAACCAATGTTTCTACCAACCCAACAGTCATACTAGTTAAGTATTTCAACCAACTTAGCCAACTAAAGTTACTAAAGTTACTAAAGTTACTAAATCACCATTTCATGTCACTTAACTGTTGGTGATATCCCCCCCATTGCTAGCAGGTTTTTCACGGCCGAGACACGTTGTTCACATTGGCTTGTGCCAGGATCAAACGTCGAGTGATAGCCTCATTGGATACTAAAATGATGATTCCAAGGTGGAAAAAACAGGGTTTCAAAGTTTCACCCCATTTGCAAAATCACAGATCAGCCATAGTTTCTGTTCGATCAAAGCGTTATTTTGTCGATCCGTTGGCCTTGTGGATTGGCGTGTGGAATTGAGAAATACCATCGCTTTTCTCTATCGAAAATGACCAAAATGACCAACCACTGCGATGATAACTTGTAGTCCCCCTATCTTGAGAACCCGACAGTAAAGTTGTGAGTCTTGAGCCATGATTCAGAAAACAATAAAGGTGTTTTTTTCGTCACAAACTTGTGCTGGGCAACTGGATATACTATGATGATCATCTATCATCCATCTTCTCCAATTGCAGTCTATACATAGACCATCATAGACAACAGTTGAAACTTGAAACCACAGTTGAAACTTCATGCATAATTTGTCAGTCATATGAGATCATATAAGAATGTCATATTAGAGTCATATGATGTCACATGGCAACCAGACACCTTTCCGATTGCGGTTTTCTACAGCTCAACTGGCTCCCCATGGCTCAAAAAGGGAATATTTGGATACTCTTAGCTCAGCTCACCGCAAACACTCCGTGAAAACCACCGGATTAAAATTAAAAAAAACATGTACAGCAACATACCCTAACAATATACCCTATACCCATCTGTATACTAACACTTCGATGTGGAGTTTACCCACAAAAAAAGCAGATCATGTTCCGTTTCCTCATGGGTTTTCCACATCTTTTTCTATGTTTACCCCAAGGTCTCACGGTGACGCCACCAGGGTAGCTGTACCTCGTTGCCATTGGCCACGGCGAACATCAGGGCAGTGCAGCCGTTGTGGTCTCGCGCCTCAAATTCATCCCACACTGTGGAAGAAATCCTGGGCTTGTAATGGGACAAGCCATCTAGCAACTGGTGCAGGATCTCTCCCATCCACCGTATGTATGATAATATATATATATATATTACGTGTATACATATATATATCATATATATTCTTGCTGTCTCCAAAATGGGGTGTTTAAACTATTATACACATTCTACACATCTAGTAGCTTGTGATTCTATTTGATCCAAACATACGAGAATCATCTGCTAATTTAACATAGCTATGGAAAATAGCCCGTTCATAGACAAGTTACATCAGTTTACCTATTAATTGACTTTCCGTAGCTACGTTAAATTACCAGAGGGTAAATTGGACATTAGACGACATTAGGTTGTTTTTTCTGTTCTCATCTGGTTGACAGTTCAAAGCCCGAAAGTGACATCCTGAAGTTTCTTATGTGCTCCTGGGTTTTCCCCCGCCTCAATGTAGGCCTTGGCGTGCAGCAACATGGTGATAATATCCGCCTCGTGCACCGGGCATGGCTCACCTTGCAACCTAAAAAAAAAGGTAAGTCAGGTGAAACTTGGGTAGGCCCGAAGTTGATGTTGTCATCAACTTTGTGACTTTGTGATTGCAATATGGCTCTAGGACAAACTCGGAATTCGTATATGGGGGGGTGCCATAAATGGGGTACTGTACCCAAAATGGATTTTAAAAAAATGGAAAATCCATCCATAGATTTTTTAAAGGGGGTAGCCCTATGACTTAGGAAACCCCCTTGGATGTTATTCGTCATCAAACATGGTCAAAATCTGCGGAACCGCCACCAGGCCTGTTTTTCGTCATCTTCCACGTTCCTGTGGCAGTCCAGGGCTCTACTATGGTCTACTGACGGGAACAAAGACCACACATGGCGTATCTTTGCCCGTTGTTAGAAACAAAACAAACCCAAAAAAATGGTGGTCAATAAGTTTAGGCCATGGTCATATCTATGTATATTGTATATAATTATATCTGTATTTATGAATATGGGGTGGGGTTAAGGAGGTACCTGCGCAAAACATCACATTGCATACACCTGAAAGGTTTGCCATGTTTGGATACATTTGGGGAGGATTCCATCTACAAACCATCACTTAGTGGACGACCGGTCTGCCCCTGAAATCGAAAGGAATTGTCCATATTCAGGAGGTAATAAGTAGGTCAGCTTACACTAAAGCCCAAGGTTCTGCACAATGCTGCGCAGGTATGTTCAAACATGGGCCCCCAAAAAAAGGACTGGTTTCCTTTCGTACTGTAAATGACCCACCAAACTGCTCCCCAATGACCGTTGTAGGCTCAGATCATGGCTAAACTTAACTGACAGTTACACCTTTCCTGTCAAAAACATGAGTTGGGTATTATGTATATATATATACTTATATATACTATATTTTTTTATATAGTTTTAAATAAGCACACTGTATACATAGTTTTATACTACATTCATGGTTCCAAAATGATTATTACATAAACATATTGCTACAATAAAAAAACTCCGACACATCATCAAACATCATCAAACATCATCAAACATCATCAAACATCATCAAACATCATCAAACATCATCAAACATCATCAAACATCAAACAACATCATCAAACATACTTATATGACATATATATATATATATACATATTGTATAATATTGTATATATATATATATATATATATCCCCCATATCCCCATTATATCCCATTGGTGATATATCAAACATCATCCATCTGCCTGCGTGCTGCATGATGCAGGGCGGTCTTATCGGTATCGTCCACTGCATTCACCTCAATATCCTTGGACTTGCTCAGTAAATACTCCACCACCTGAAAAAAACGCGTTCATCCTACAAGAATGGAGATCTATAGCTGGGAAAATCATGGAAAATCATCGAACTAAATGGGGGAGAAAAAAAACTGGAAAATCCCGAAACAAAATGAAGGTTTATATCTGGGAAATTCAACGAACTAACGGTTTATCTTCCATTTGCTATGCTTGATTACCGGAGGGTATCCAGAAATGTGGCAAGGCATGGTATAATATCGAGGATTTTGTGGGGATCGGCAACCACCTTGATGTGATATTTGGGTGTGACTGAAAATTGGGGGTTTACCTCTGCCCACGAACCCGAATGCAGTCACGTAGAACACTTTTTTGAAACAAGTTGTTTGAACTTTTTTTTACATGTTTCCCCGTTACCGTACCAGTGCACTGTAGACTGTGCAAGACGGAGGAGTGTGGAGTGCAAAGTGTGGGGTGTGAAGAAAGTGCAGTGTTGAGTGGCGAATGCATATGTATAGTGTGAAGTGGGTATTGCGTGTAAAGTGCAAGGTGTGCGGTGGAAAGTGTGGAGTGTGCACTGCACTGCAGACTCTGGAGTGTAGAGTGTGAAGTGTACAGTGTAAAGTGTGGAGTGTAAAGTGTATATAGTGTGTAGGTGTACAGTGTAGAGTGTGGAATGTAAAGTGCAAAGTGTGGAGTGCAAAGTGTAGAGTGTAAGCTGTGGAGTGTGGAGTGTACAGTGTAAAGTGTAAAGTGTGAAGTGTAGAGTGCAGAGTGTGGAGTGTAAAGTGTGGAGTGTGAAGTGTGGAGTGTGAAGTGTGGAGTGTGGAGTGTAAAGTATAAAGTGTGGAGTGTAAAGTGTAAAATGTGGAGTGTAGAGTGTGGAGTTTGGAGTGTAAAGTCTGGAGTGGACTGCAGAGTCTGGAGTGTAGAGTGTAAAGTGTAGAGTGTGGAGCGTGGAGTGTAAAGTGTGGAGTGTAAAGTGTAGAGTGTAGTGTGGAGTGTGGAGTGCGGAGTGTGGAGTGTAGATTGTAGAGTATGGAGTGTGGAGTGTCGAGTGTAAAGTGTGGAGTGTAAAGTGTAGAGTGTAAGCTGTGGAGTGTGGAGTGTAAAGTGTAAAGTGTAAAGTGTGAAGTGTAGAGTGTAGGGTGTGGAGTGTAAAGTGTGGAGTGTAAAGTGTGGAGTGTGAAGTGTGGAGTGTAAAGTGTAAAGTGTGGAGTGCAAAGTGTAAAGTGTAAAATGTGGAGTGTAGAGTGTGGAGTGTGGAGTGCAAAGTGTAAGTGTAAGTGTAAAATGTGGAGTGTAGAGTGTGAAGTGTGGAGTGTGAAGTGTGGAGTGTGAAGTGTGGATAGTGAAGTGTGAAGTGTGGAGTGTAGAGTGTGGAGTGTCATCGCATGGCACAACATGCCACGCCTGACGCGGGATGTTGCCACTTCACGCAGCCCTCACAATGCGATTCGCAAAAAACACCACATATCTAAAGTGCTGCGCCTGCCACGCAAAAGCACGCTGGAGGTCTCCAAAGTGCTGCGCCTGCCACAAAAACTGCGACTCATCTTCTGACAACGACGCAAAAATATTATTGCGCCTGCTTCACAAAACGACTTTTGACACGTTTGCAGACACGTGAGAATGTCACGAAATGCCACGCCGCCCTGCCACGCAAAACGACATTACAACCTGCTTTGACACCTCCGAAAAGGAGAGGTTTTGCAGCTTCCCCCATAGACACGGCGATGCCACAAGAAAGCCAGAGACTCGAGACGAGACGCATCAAAACGAGCATTTCATGCGAGACTTCCTCCAATTTTTACACCGTGCACCGTGCAGCTTCAAAATCGACGTTTTCCTACCAATTTTCTTATGAACCTCAACCTCAAAATCAATGTTTCGTGCGAGGCTTCCGTCAATTTTCAGCACATCTCACAAAATGCCATGCCTGCCACGGAATTTGCACGATGTCACCACTTGACGCGATTCGCAAAAAACACGCAGCACAACACGTCTGAAGTGCTGCGCCTGCCACGCAAAATGACGATGGAGGTCGCCAAAGTGCTGCGCCTGCCACGAAAACTGGAACGCATCTTCTGAAAACGTCGCAAGAGTATTGCGCCTGCCACACAAAACGACTTTTGACACGTTATGAAGCATGTTGGAATGTCACAAAGTGCCACGCCTGCCATGCGAAACGAGGCTACGCGACGTCTGAAACCTCCAAAAGTGACCACTGTTGCAAAACTCGCCATAGGCAATACGGCCCTCACGCGCACAGTTGCAGACGTAAACGCAACGTCGAGCGAACACACCCTCAACCCCCAGACCCCCAGAGTGCTGTAAACCATTGGATTTGGGGTGGAAACCCCCTAAATCTTCAGACAAAGCCATTTCGGAAACCCTGGTTGATTGGTTGTTAGTAGGAGTTTAAGTATTTTTAATCATCTCTTGTAGGGGTTTAACGATCAAAAATATGGAATAGAATTGATGAATGATTATTGATGATTGCAATGCTACATAACCCATAAGATCCATGTATGGTATATATGCTAACATTTGGGGTATATTGATGGTAAAATGGTAAATGTTACCATATATAGCATACAAGGATCCTATGGGTAATACTACCCTTTACACATTGGGGATTATCACAATCCACGGAATCCTCATAAACCAACCATAGAGATTTTCCAGCACAAGAAGGGGCTCCAAGTTCGGTTGGTTTCTTTTGGTACCCTCTGGTAAACCAACATAAGTATGGAAAATAACCATATTTTTGGTAGGCAAATCAACTATCAATGGCCAGGTTCAAGAGTTGTTTGTATGTTTACCCCATTTTTGGTAGGGAAATCAACTATCAATGGCCATGTTCAATTAACTGTGTTAGTTTACCAGAGGGTAAACATGATTGTAGCCGAACTGGCTGCCGAACTGTTGGATGGGTGATCAACTGTCGTGAAAAATGGGCTGTGAAACGATCCCACCGGTGGCCAGGCAGTTGGAAATATCATCAATATTCATCAATCACAATAGAGTGATGAGTAATTCATCAGGACCCAACAAACTGAGTCTAATTGGTGGTTGCAACCCCTCTGAAAAATATTAGTCAATGGGAAGGATTATTCCCAATATATGGAAAAATAAAAATATGGAAAAATAAAAAATGTTCCAAGCCACCAACAAGGAGTTGTGTGAAATAAATTGTGGAACCGAGAATGAAAAAGGCTTACGTAGGAGCGCGTTCATTGACGTTTTCCCGAGGTTTTGATTTCACATACGGCAAAACGATTTCAAAGAATTAGTTTACGCATCTCTTACGGCAAACCAATATTGGGGACATGTAGTGTCGCAAAGGAACCACGATGGGCCAGGGGTAAGTGAATGCAACCTTCGCTTGCGGCTAGATTACGGATTGCTTACACAGAGCTTACAGCAAATTCCGATCTCATAAAGCAACACCGTGAAGAAAGTGGCTTTCATTCTGGCTTGCTTTCCCTATATATTACGGCAATAAGTGACCAATGCTTACGTCAAACCTTTCGCACTTCTTGTGAAAGCCAGGAAAAGTCGTATACGACTTGATGGAATTTCTGCCAGCATCTGCCAGCCCTATTGGGTATAATGTAAAAGGAGCCCCAAATGTATTTGGGTAATGTGGGATGATTTGTTATTGGGTTTACCTCATTAATTACTCTGATTCAAATATGGTAATTGATAAATGATGGTTGATGATTATCGGGGGGTGAAACCGGGCATGCTACCTTTTACTCTACCTTCGGGATTAGCAGTACAAATCTCGATTTCCCGCTAATTCACACTTCCATGTTGGCTTAGTACTTCCTTTCTATTTGCTGTTTGACCTGGCTCGTGAATTTATACTTGGATGCATAACTTTGGTGATCACAAGTCCCCAGTCCGGAGTGCCGGCGCTGGGTTTTTATAGTCAAAGAAATTGGAGAACGGGAACCAGAAAAAGGGAGCATTAAGCAGCAAATACAACCAAACAAATATCAACAAACAAAATCTTGGATATGATCAACAAAAGGGTGCATGTACCAGATAAGCATGCTGTATCCACCACTCCTTTTCCGATATGTTATGGTTTCTCAATTCTTGGGGTGGGAAAGATTGGGAAAGCCATGTTTGTAACATTTGCCTAGTTTCCAACCTAGTATGTTTGTTACATTCATCTAGGGCGTACTCCCATTTTCACCATTTAATGCTAGTTACATCAATGTTCAGTTTACCTAGTGCTTGAATAGCAGTAACCCCCCCTTCCGAAATGGTAAACCCATCATCTTCGCGCTTGGGGTCGGTTTTTAGGCTTTTTGTAACCCCCTTGATTCATGAATAAACATGTTTACTACCCACTATGAAACTGTATGTGATATAACTATAAGATACTACATATAAGTATGTAAACTATATAGCTATATCTAATGATTATAATCACGACTATTAAGCATCGTTAAACCCATTTTGAGTAAACCGTATATAACTGGGCTATGTCATGATGGTTCCTGCCGTCCAGCACCACCAAGCTAGTTCTACACGGATCACAGTCCCCATTTTGTGGCTTATCCCAACAAGACAATGGATGCACTACAAGATGAGGGTCCCTAATCACATTGCCAATCTTAGATACCCTGCAAAAAATTAATTCGTTGCTGGTTAGTAGGTATTCCCATTAATATCAAAAGACTAGTTAGGATTAGTTTGTACCCATGTAAGATTGATGCAGATTTTTGATAGCTAAGTTGACGCACATTTCACATATTTCACTTGGTAAAAGCCGGGTCTGCCGATCTGTTGCCCGCCTCGCGATGCCCGTAGCTCGAAGCATAAATCAAAGCGGTTTTCCCGCGGACGTCGCTGGCATTCAGATTGGGCCGCTGGCTAAACTTGGACCTGCACCGCTTTTTGGGCCGTTTTTTGACGACGGAAAAAGGTGTAAAATAAAGGTGTAAGCGAAGAGGTATCTATATCTAACCATCTATGTAATCCATCTGATGGGCTGATATGATATGGATCTAATCAATATCATCCATATTATATACAAGGTGGTGCCCCCCCAGTGATGTTTGTTGGTTTATAATCCCATTAACTAGTTCGATATATCACCTATAAACCATAGTGAAATGGGAGTTATGTTCACCAACTTAGCTATCGAACTGGGGCACCACTTTGTATATATATATATACCATTGCATATCTAAGTGATTATATATTAAATATGTTCCATATATATATATTGCTGAGATTAATATATATATATATATATTAGATAAAGATTAGATGTTCCAATTGATTAATCTCAGCGAATTTAAGTGGGAGCTGTGTCCCTGGCTCCGTGCCGGGCCAAGTTCATCATATCGTTGGATGGGAAAGATGACATGTGGCAGCCAGGACGCAAAAAAAAGGGAATCATATGTAATTCATGTGATCATATATGCATATATGATCTATATATATATATGATCTGTATATATATATATGATCTATATGTGTATAGATATATATATATATGTATATATATGCATATATATATGCATATATGATCTATATATATATGATCTATATGTGTATATATATATATGTATATATTTATGCATATATATATGCATATATGATCTATATATATATGATCTATATGTATATATATATGTATATATATATATGCATATATATATATATATGCATATATGATCTATATATATATGATCTATATGTGTATATATATGTATATATATATGCATATATATATGCATATATGATCTATATATATATGATCTATATGTGTATATATATGTATATATATGCATATATATATGCATATATGATCTGTATATATATATATGATCTATATGTGTATAGATATATATATATATGTATATATGCATATATATATGCATATATGATATATATATATATGATCTATATGTGTATATATATATGTATATATTTATGCATATATATATGCATATATGATCTATATATATATATGATCTATATGTGTATATATATATATGTATATATATATGCATATATATACATGCATATATGATCTATATATATATGATCTATATGTGTATATATATGTATGTATATATATGCATATATATATGCATATATGATCTATATATATATATGATCTATATGTGTATATATATGTATATATATATGCATATATATATGCATATATGATCTGTATATATATATATGATCTATATGTGTGTATATATATATATATGTATATATATATATGCATATATATATGCATATATGATCTATATATATATGATCTATATGTGTATATATATATGTATATATTTATGCATATATATATGCATATATGATCTATATATATATATAGATCATATACGCATATATATAAATGCATAAATATATACATATATATATATACACATATAGATCATATATATATATAGATCATATATGCATATATATATGCATATATGATCTATATATATATGATATATGTGTATATATATATGTATATATATATATATGCATATATAAATGCATATATGATCTATATATATATGATCTATATGTGTATATATATGTATATATATGCATATATATATATGCATATATGATCTATATACATATATATGATCTATATGTATATATATGTATATATATATGCATATATATATATGCATATATATATATATGCATATATGATCTATATATATATGATCTATATGTGTATATATATGTATATACATGCATATATATATGTATATATATATGCATATATATATATGCATATATGATCTTTATATATATATATATGATCTATATGTGTATATATAAATATGTATATATATATGCATATATATATATGCATATATGATCTATATATATATGTGATCTATGTGTATATATATATGTATATATATGCATATATATATGCATATATGATCTATATATATATATGATTTATATGTGTATATATATATTTATATGTATATATATATGCATATATATATGCATAAATATATACATATATATATATACACATATAGATCATATATATATATAGATCATATATGCATATATATATATGCATATATATATGCATATATGATCTATATATATATATGATCTATATGTGTATATATATATGTATATATATATGCATATATATATATACACATATAGATCATATATATATATAGATCATATATGCATATATATATATGCATATATATATATACATATATGATCTATATATATATGCATATGTGATCTATATATGTATATATATATGGTCTATATGTATATATATATGTATATATATATGTATATATATATATATGTGCATATATATATGTATATATATATATGCATATATGATCTCTATATATATACATATATGTGATATTATGTGATCATATATGCTTACGGGTCAAAACCAAGGTACATTGGTGAAGCCTAAGTCATAGCTGGTAATTTTTCCACATCATGAAACACCAAGGACCATCTCACCATCGGTTTCTGGATGTCACTGGGCATCCGACATGATGCCAGTGCCAGGCTCAATCATCTGGACGGGACAAGCGCAAGGCGCTGAACGTGGAAGAAGTTTGTCATATACAGAAATATATGTATAATATATATGATATGCATACATTTGAATATGACATTTAAAACGAACATGCGTCACAATACGTGTATAATATATATATATATTGCAATATATATGGCCTTCAAAGCGGTGATTTACCGGCAATATATGGCTCATAATTGGGCAATTTGGTCACGTTCTTTTCCCCATCAATTTTGGTCATTTGGGGTCGCCATCCCAGTAATTGGTCCGTAACTGGGGTTAGAATCACTTGCAAATGGGATAAGCCACTTACAGGACCAACCCGTAAAAACCAGGGTTTTTGCTAACCCTAAAACGATCCCTGGGATGATCCTCCTTCGTGGTACGGCTTCTTCGAGTTCTGTTTGCTGATCGCGGCCGAGTTTGCAGATAAAAACTTGTAGTGAGTTTGCAGTGTTGGAGGACTTCTTTCTGGTAGAAACCCTCCGGTTCTGGCTGTATCCTTAGCTTTGCACGATATACAATGGGAATCCGGAAATCCTGAAAAAATTGGTGCAGTGAGAATCCCCATTCATGGGATGACCGTCCCCCAACTTGGACAACAAATCCCAAGTTCTGACCATGGTATGTTCCCACACTCCATGTTCCGTGTCTATGACAGAAATAGCCTGGTCATATAAGCAAAACTTCAATACTTCTCCTCTAAAACATTCTAAAACCTCAGTCATGTTGAAAACTGGGTAACCTACAAATTGAGGGCTCGGATCAGTTCCATGTACCTAAAAATCATGAGTTGGCCATGGGTTCGGGGTGGATTTTTTGACAGGTCATGCAATCGAGAATGAGAATGGGCTCCAGTGAACCCAAAAAATGCTTGGATACTTCATTCAGGAAACCTTTAATGGACATAAGCCATCAAAATGAAGCTTACCCTCTGATTATTTAACATATGGAAAATCATCTTATTTTTATTGGTACATCATAAAGCATCTATAAATGGGCAATGTTCCACAACTATGAAAGAAACATGTCCCCGATGTCGCGCTGAATCCAACGAAGATCTTCACCATGTCTGGGCTCTTCCAAGCAGAAAATCTCCCAAGGTCTTGGTTGGAAAGCCATCATTTCTGTGCAGAAAAATAGATTCTATAGATTCTTTCTTCCGCGAAAACCTTCACCATTGGGTTGCGTAAAGAGTCCTCCAGTTTCATATTTTGTGGACTCATCCTGTTCCCCCTAATAAGCACCCCCATGCACCATGGCTTCTTGTCCGATAAAAAACAATGACCATTTGCATAGGATGTTCACTATCAGGGCGATGGAATGAGAATTATGTCTTCCCCATTCTGTCATGGCCATTTGCTGTGGCGAAAAAACATTTTCAGGCAGACCCTGGCAGTCATATCAAGTTGGTGAGTTTGGTACTATATCCCAGTTTATCGCCGTTTGTTGGCTATAACCCCTCATAACTTTGTTTATAATCCTTGGCTGAAGAGGGCCCAAAAGATTCCCAAAGATGCTGCTGGATGTCCCATTGGGAAAAAATCATTCTGAATCCCTATAAACCATAAACCATAGATACGTTCTCCAATAGAGCATAGCTAAGCAAGTGAACTGTGCGTGAACTTAGCCATCATAAATCCGCTCTAAATCGGCTCTAAATCCAGGATTTTTCTAGCTGAATCATCATTCTCCCCTGGCTTTTCATAATTTTCCCCAGTTAAATCACCATTGTCCCTATTTTTCTGTGTGAAAACACCATTTTCCGATGGTTTTCCCATGGTTTCCACATGTTTTTCTTGGTTAAATTCCAGGCGCCTTCTTCAGGACATGCAACTCTCCACAACGACAGATTTCCAACATCTCCTGGCGATCCAACATCTTCTTTAGCTGGCAGTGTGTCAAAACCTTGTACCCCTGGTGAACATCAAAATAGCTGGTAAATGGATGTTCATCCCCTAAAAACGGTATTAATAGGTATTGACCCATACCCAGCTGATGAATGGACTATTTTTTTTACCATTCACAGCAAGTTCGATTTTTTGTACTTCGTATCTAACCAGGGTTGACTCAGGGGAATTATAATATATTGTAATTGACTCAAATTCTGAAAACCAATGACTCAGGTTGCTCAAACTTGTGGACGGTGTATTGAATCACCAAACTATGTCAAACCATGATAGTCCACAAGTTTATTTATGGCTTATTTATGTGTATTTTTTGTTGCTTGAATCACCATTGTAAATATCAATCTTTGATCGTCCAGATAAAATTATCATCTGTTGCTGGCTGGTGATCCATTTATGTCGCAAAAAACTAACTACAGGATTAGTCGGTAGCCATCCAGTCGGTTGGGGATTAAAGAAACCATGATGAATCATGACCAGCAGTTGGGCTATTTACATACATTTACAACATTTAAATGTTATGTTTATGGTATATGGAACTTGTATGGTTTATATGGTTTATATGGTTTACATGGTTTATATGGTTTATAATAGGGTTTATAGAGACAAGAATTGTGGACATGAAACATGAGGGAACGGATTTACCCTGTGGCAATCAAACATGGCAATCAAAAGTGACCTATTTATTTATAGTTGTTCAGCTACAGAGAATCGCGCGCAGCTAGGGAACTAGTCAACAAAAAATAGACCAGAGAAAGACTGTAGATTTCAATGATAAATAATGGTGATATCACAAAAACATACAAAAACCTGGAAAAGGATGGAAAAGGGAGAAGAAAACTTTGAAACCATGGTGTTAACTAACGAGAAAACACGATCTCATCAACCGGAATTGGGATCTCGATCCACAAATATTAGGGAATTCCACTTCTGAATATGCTTCTTGTCGCCTGAAACAAGGATACCTCTCCGCCTCTCCGTTAAAAATCGAAGAAAAGATGTTTGATCTACAAAAGTGCTTCTAGACATCTACCAATACAATTAATTGAGGTACATCATGTACATCTTACAAAATCCAAGTTGATATATGGAGTTTACCCACCTGTTTAGATCATGGTTTCCGAGCAGCTTTCCCCATGGCAGCCATGGCAACATCCCATCCTTGACTTTGTTGCTTCCCCACCTTAGCTGCGAGGCAGAAGCCTAAGCAACTAAATCTCCATGCCTAGTTCGGGGTTTCCCAGCCAGCGATGTTTGATAAATTCACCATATCACATATTGTTGGTCAGGAAGTTCCCGTTCAGATCCCTCTGTAGGATACGCGTATCCATGCGTATCCTGAATTTCCACATGATAAAAAAAAATCTATGAATTAACCAAAGGATACCTCACACCTACCCTCTGGTAATTTAACATAACTATGGAAAATCCCCATTGTTCATGGGAAAATCCACTATAAATGGCCATTTTCAATAGCTATGTTAGTTTACCAGAGGGTATACCATTATAGTAGGTTGGTTACATCCTCCATGTTTGTTGGTCTGGCCAGTCCTGGCCAAGTCACCAGGATAAACTGGCCAGACTAGTCATCACTAGTCCGAGCTGACCCGAAATAAGATGCTTAAGCTGCTTAAACCCCAAAAAATTGGTGCCATTAACTATAATCAATGGATTGGTTTAAGGGAAAATCTACAGGAAACCATAGATTTTTCCATTAAATATGGGGCTTTTCTGTAAATTTTCCCTTAAACCAATCCATTGATATAGATAAAGATAGAATGTTATAGAATATGAAAGAATAGTATAGATATAACTGATATAACGACCATGAACCACCCATATTTGGATGGTTTTTTTTTCACCACCTATGGTAAACTTGGAGTGGATCCTATTGCTTTGGTAGCATGATTCCAGGAAAAGTATGATACTTCACAAACCTGAATTGAGGCTATTTTGAGATAGTCACTCCAATCCTCACCATTATTCCGAATTCCGGTGGTTACAATTCATCCAGAATCATCCAGATATATAATATACCCGTTATTTCCCACTATATTCACAATATACCATTATTTTTGTTGGTAAAATGTTCGTGAAACCCCCATCGATGGTGAACTCTCCACTCCATAGCCACATAGTCGCTAAAACTATAGTTAATGGGATTTATAAACAAACTTATAACCGTGGGCCACCATAGTTATAGAGGTTATATCCCATTTTATGATTCAGCGTAGTTTTGTGAATTTTGATGCACATCAATTATTCCCATCAATATGATGTTATATAATTGATCAGGTAATTGATGATATAATTGGATATAATTAACCTATTTGTGGATTATATTAATGGGATTTGTAAACAAACTAAAAAAATAATAATAGACTTACAGGGGTATATATATCCAATTATATCATTCACCATAGTTTTGTAACTATCAACACTGGTTGGTGGTTGACCTACCCCTCTGAAAAATATGAGTTCGTCAATGGGTTTCGGATGACATCCCATATATGAAATGGAAAATAAAATTCATGTTCCAAACCACCAACCAGCCATCCATTAACCATCCATTAACCATCCATTAAACCACCATTAACCATGTTTGAAACCACCAACCAGAAAATAACTCACGATTTTGGGTGGGATTTCACCTCCAAATGCTAGTTTTCTGGCGGCCAAGGCCCCCCAAGGCCCCGCGCATTGTTGCTGGCTTGCTTGCCCCGGTGACTGACGGCGTAACGCGTAACGCGTAACGCGTAAGCAAAAGGGTTTTGGTCCGAACTAGATGGAGGTTTGAA
Organism: Cladocopium goreaui; assembly: GCA_947184155.2. Lineage (NCBI taxonomy): Eukaryota > Dinophyceae > Suessiales > Symbiodiniaceae > Cladocopium > Cladocopium goreaui. The sequence goes on along the minus strand of CAMXCT020003138.1, from coordinate 37,103 downwards.
TGCGAAAATCATGGAAAAACATGTACAAATGGAGGCCTTTTAAGGGAAAATCATAAATGAAGAATCTGTTCTTGCTAATTTAAGGGTGTCTACATATCGTAGATGGACGATGAAATCAAACCCCTGCTGTATTGTTGTCGCCCCTGCGTCCCCAAATTTCAATGTTGCTTTTGGGCTACGCGCTTGGAGCCGGGGGGCAAAAAAATCAACCCCTAACGCAGAGGAAGCTATATAGAGCTTTGTGCAACATTGAAATTTGGGGCCTGGGGGTTTACTTGGTAGGCGTCTGTAGGGTCTGATCTTTTTGTCCATCTACTGTATGATTGAGACTCAAGTCAGCCATGGCATCCGTTGGTTTTCACAGCATAGCTGGCATTTATGATCCGCAGTAGATTGATCTGCTACAGGTGCCATGGAAAGGATCCAAGAATCTCAGAATAGCTGGGAAGATCTGTAGGAAAACATAGGAAAACCTGATATTTGATGTGAAAAAACATGGATTTCCAGCCGATTTTCTCTTGAAGCACTCCATTTTTCCTGCAACGTTCCAACTTTACAAATCCAGGACTTACCTTCACCAGGTTTTTTTTAGGAAAACCTAAATGGGATGATCGTCAATGATCCTCAACCCTCCAGTCGGCGCAAAAAAAATTGGCACCTTTGCCCACCAAATGCTCCCCGGTCTTTGTCCTCAGCCGTGACAGTCATCGCCGTATGCATGGACAACCCCTCACTGATGACATCATGGTCATGAGCACCATCACTGGTCGATCACTTAAACTGCATGGGACTTCTACTCCGTTTTTGAAGTGCTTTGTGGTTCACTGATGTTGGTAGTCCCTTCAAATGCTGGCCAAAATCATGGCACTACTCCTGTCTTTTCGGATGGCGTTGACATGATGCTATCTCCACCCACTGATATTGAAAATAGACCCAAAACAAAGGGTGGCAAAGCCTATTCGCGGGATCCATGAGATGGCCCAAAAATGCCATAGAAATATATATAACCCCAAGGCCCATCATTTTCAGACACACCTTTTTTCAGACGCACCTTTTTCCGGAGGTTCCTTTTTTGTTTTTTTTTTCAGAATCAAGGATGGTCAACGGGTGTCCACATCGCCAAGATACACCAAGCTAATCCATCCAACGACCATACCCTGGGCCAAACGGCAAAGATACTATGGGGATGTCTTGACCTAATGGCAATTTCTTTGGCAATGATATACCTCCAAGAATTTTGGATGTAGTCTTTATTTCTGTTACTTATCAATGGCCAAAAAAAGGCAATGTAGCTTGAATAGGTGCATTCTGACATGTCATTTCGGGATGATTCCTCTTGTAGTACAAACCAATTGCAAAGAGGGCTCCATAAGTTGCATAAGTTGGACATAGGTATATCTATAGTATTCTATAGTCTATACTTAATGTATCTTAATGGTGTTTAAAACCATAATAATAGATACTTAATGTTCTATTGGTTTGTTCTATAGTCTATACTTAATGTTTAAAACCAACCAAACCGAAATGCGGGGCACCAGTGGCCGTAGTACCGCAATGGTACCCAAAAAACACCTCTGGCACGACCCTGTTGAAGCTACTGCAGCTACTGCGATTTTATGGGATTGTCAAAATTTGGAACCCCAATAATCTCCTCTATTAAAATCTTGGGGCAAACCCAAAATAGGTTTCTTCTGACACCACTTGTCAAGTTCAGCAGGGACTTGTTCGATGTCTAGAAGCAAACTGTGACACTCCAAATGCCTTGACATTTCTTGGAAACAGAAACTGCTCCCAGGAGAATCAATTTTCTTTCAGAACCTGTGATTGGTCCAATGGTGATTGGTGATTTTGATTTTCAGTGGTTTGAAGTCATGTTGAGATTTTCCACCAGTGATATATCATATTAAGATTTGAAATGAACTGATATCGCATAAGTCAATGGTTTTTCCACCATGTTAAGATTTGTCCAATCATTGGTGAAACCTGTGATTTTGACTGACACCGCAACCAAGATGTTTCAAGCTGTTTCCCAGATCGCCAGGCAACTGAATCCACAAGGGCTCTTCGCTTGTTCTGAACACCCAATTCCTTGATGGTGATAATGGCTCCTGCATGGGAGCATCTGGATAGCTACTGGGGTTGATACTAGCTACTGTTTTCAGGCTAGTTAAATGTAGTTATATAAGTGGCAACCAATAAGCATGTCTATATACAAAGCCTGTCATTCTGGATAAATTCCAATGATCCACCAGTCTCAAAAGGTTTGCCTGGTGATGACATCGCACTGATGTCACTTTCTTATTGATCCAGGCGCGTTGCAGAATTGGGACCCACAGACCCAATTCGGAATCTCCTATAAATAGGTAGTGGTAGTTGCAGCTGCATGTCTTAATTAAGATATCTGGTCCTCTGAAAAATATGAGTTCGTCAGTTGGGATTATGACATTCCCAACTGAATGGAAAGTCATAAAATTCATGTTCCAAAACACCAACCAGTACATGTAGTGTTTAATATTGAATGATTCGATATAACACTGAATATAATTATCTGGGAAAATTAGACATAATATATATATATACTATATATATAATATTATATACATAGTATATATATATATACATTATATTCTATATATATTATATGTATATATATTGCATGTCTTAGTTAAGATATGATCTGAGTGTGTGTCAGCAGTGTGTTACGTCGACTTGTGGACATGTAGATAGCCTCCTTCAGAAATGGCAGCAGGAAGAGCCGGTCGCCCAAAAAGGAACACGGGGGCTTAAAGAATGGTGTGCTAAAATGGGAATATGTTTTAAAAAAATGTTCTATGTATTTTATTTCAGAATGAGCCTACTGTATATATCAACAAATCCATATATAGATCCCTCTAAAAATCCGTGTAAGCTCCCTATAGCACCACCGGGTTGCACAACCGGCTCCTGCTTTCAATTCACCAATGTAGTCACTGTCCAAGGCTTCTCCCGTCCTGTTTTTACCGCTCTTTTTCATGAAAATCACCCTAATTCCACGTGGACTTTTGATGATTTTTTCGATGTTTTTGAAATTGTATATCATATATATCACTTGAGAAAGGATGGCCAATAAAAGTTAGGCGATGTTCATAGATGATTTATATAGGCCAATCTATACTTGTCTTCGGGAATTTCATATATTGATTAAGAGCCGCAGGTAAACGAGCCACAGGTAAAATGATGGTTAAATAGTGGCAAATGGTGGTAAATCATGGCAAATGATGACTTAGGCAAATGAAGGTAAATCTAGGTTAAATGATGGCAAATCTAAGGCAAATGTGTGTCAGGTAAATCTAGGTTAAATGGAAAGTCAACGAGATCAGCAGGTAGTGTGTCAGCCGCTTGAGAATCAGGGTCCATTGTTGGCAGCCACTCCCATGCTGCAAGAAGTGAACCGATGAAATTGATTCAAATTAATTTCTCCTTACTTTTTATTCACTGAAATGTGTGCCAAAAAGCCTGCTGAAAAAAATGTAACTCATAATGTTGTTGTTGGTTCTTGCCATTGCCATGAATATTGGTCTTCCCAAAGTCGTGCCAGACAAAGGCAGCGAGGCCAAACATATAATCAAATAGTGGCAAATGATGGCAAATTGTTTTTCCATTTAACCAGGGCAAATTATGGCAAATCATGGCAAATAAGAGACAAACGGTGGCTAATAAGAGACAAATGGTGACAAATCAAGCTTCCCAATTCCTGCAGATTACTGTGTTCTTGACACGGCTCCTTTAGCCATGGCTCTAAACCCTTATATGAGAATTATAATCTAAGAATTTATAGAGTTTATAGATGTATAATGATGTATATCTTGGTTTTCGATGTACCCTTTGGAGATACAACATACGGGTTTGTCTGAAAGTGGGGTACCCCCAATTCCAATCGATTAAAGCCTCATGTTCCCTCTTCAAATGATCGTTTGTGGCTATACCCCAGTATGAAATAAAGTTAACAACATTAACAACTCTATAACAACTCTATAACATCAAGTTGGTGAATCATATATCCCATTATAAACCCACAGGATGGTGCCCCCCAGTTATAAGTTGGTTTATAAACCCCATTAACATCCATTAACTAGTTCGTTATATCTACAATCCCCCTAGTTAAGCCACTTATAAACCCATATATATATATATAAACCCATTAATCAACCCATATAAACCCATTACTCAACCCATTAATAAACCCATATCCCATTATTTATGATATATAAACCCATTATAAACCCACATTATAACCCATATGTTTGCTTCGTAAATCCATCTCAAACATTCGGACACCCCGGTCGCGCCTCACGGTGACCATGGATTTCACCTCAAGACACTGGGTCCGGTTCTTTTGGGAAAAGAAAACCCCAAGAAATTCCATGGGTTTGTCATGGTTTATCAATGGATTTATCTGGGTTATCTTGGGTTTTTCATGGTTTTTCATGGGTTTTTCATGGATGCTTCATGGTTTTTCATGGTTTATCATGGATTATTCATGGTTTATCATGGATTTATCACAAACTCTAATGGTGTATCTTGGTTTTTCAATCATGATTGTGGGAAAATCTGGTTTATGGGAAATAAAACCATGGGAACAAAGAAAAAAAACATAAACCCATTGGTCTTTCCTATGATGGTTTTTCACATGGTTTAAACATGATGGTAAACATGATGGTGTCAACCATGATCAGATATGCTATATAAACCATATGAAAAACCCATAGTTAACATCATGGAGGATCCCCATTTTGAGACCTATGAGACCTGGTTCCATCCATCGTATCGCCGAGAAAACGGCCACAGGCGCCCAAAACGCCCCTCGTAGCGCCTCGTGTTGAACGTTCGTTTCCCAGCCCTCCATGGCCTGTTCCAACTCTTTCTTTCCTGAGTCTCCCGTGGTGGGCACATGTCATTGAGGAATATACAGAAGTGATGAGAATACACATGATTATGATAAATGATGGTGAAATATTGATGGCTTATGTATATATATACACATATATATATATATACATATATATGATATGGTTTAATATGGTTTATATATAAATGTTTATAAGATATGATGCTGAATCCCATGCCCCCAAAAATTGTGGAATCACTCACTTTCGCCTAGAGGCGGTGTATGACCAATGACCGGAAGAATTTTGGAAGTTTCGAAACATGGATCGTTTCATCATACCCTCTGGTAAACATACAAAAAGCTATTGAAAATGGCCATTTATAGTGGATTTTCCCATGAATAGCATGGTGGATCTTTCCAGTTCGTTATGTTAAATTACCAGAGGGTAATTTTGGGAAATCGTTGACAATCATCTTGGGAAAGCTTCGAAACATTGATCATCAATGATACTTGACAATCATCTTCTAAAACTTGCAAAATTCATTTTTTTAATGGACGTTTCTAACATCGCCGCCCAATCCACCGACCACCGAAGACCTGGGTTTTCCCAACTCTTGATGACCAAGGGTTCGTTGAGTTTCGTCTTGGAACTGATCCAACCTTCCACGCCTGGGACGGGACCTGGATCTATAACAAACAATTGATAATGTATATCGTATAGTGGGTTTATTTATATATATATGGCATAAAGTATATAGTATAGTAATAGTACATAGTAATAGTAATAGTATATAGTATAGTAATAGTATATAGTATAGTATGTATATAATGTATATAGTATAGTATGGTAGCATAAAGAACTAACCAACTTGATCTCATAGTTGGATGCTTCTGAAAATGGTGGATTAACTACGGACTGGAAAAAACACCATGTTTATGTTGAGAAAAATGTTCATAAAGCAGTCAATGGAATTGGGCTACAGTTCCCTATTTTCAGAGAAACCCAAATCAGTTATCAATTTCCTGGCGAAATCACAGAGATTAATGATTAAAGTGAACCATGAACAAAAGCACCCGGATCCCACCTCATTGTACTAGTTGCTTGATAGGTTTCCTTGCAAATGATGGGTTATGATAATGTCATATAATTTCCATCAAACCAGGTAGGTTTGAATACCCTTGAATAACCCATCAACCAGTGTATTTCTAATGGCTCTTCTGTGGATACCGATCCGTACTTCCGAATCATCCCGAAACCGATTCGGTAAACGTTAAAATCACTATTATATAGCCATAGTATATGATGATAATAGATATCTATTAATGGTTATCACTATGGTATAAGTGGAAAATCACTATGATGACTATATTCAGAAGATATCTATATTACCCTCTGGTTTCTACGTTTACATAATGAACTGGAAAACCACCATTTTTTCTGGGTAAATCAACTATCAATGGACCATTTTCTATAGCTACCAGAGGGTAAGTCATGGGGTTAGCCCCAGTTATCACCCAGTCGTCATGGATGACCATGACTTAGTATTGAAACCCACGGTGACGACTGGGGATCAACCCATGGCCAATCTCGGATACCCAATATATAGAGAGTATAATCCCTGCGACTCAGTGAAACATATATCTATTTAATACGTAGGCCATTATTATAGTAACTATATGAAAAATATCTACTATCCATTGTATTCATATGGATACCAAAAATGTCGTTTTTTGTCCACGATAATCATGATAGTCCATTAATGGATATATATATATATATATTGAATATATATACTATCCATTAATGGATATATATTATATATCCATATTACAGTCTCCATGTCGTATTCATGTACCCATCTGTACCTGGCCCAAATGTTGGCGGCACCTTGGGCGTTCCTCACCTTGATTCTGCGCCCTTGTCCCACCTGAACGCTAAACGAACTGGCGGATGGAACAGCAAAACAATCCATGTCTTGACCTTCCAAATTTAAATACATGGTTTTATAATGTTTTATATGGATTTATATGATTTTATATGTAATTATATGGTTTTACGAATATGTTTTTTTATAATTTTACATGGAATTATATGGTTTTACTAATGTTTTATCGGAACTTATATGCGGATTTACATGGAAGTCTAAGAAATTATCGGCATCCGGAAGAAACAACCATTGATTTCGGATGTTGAGCACATCTGGCCCATGATCAGTCTATACCAGCAAGATCTACTGTCCATTTAGCTTGATTTTGCTCAGGAAAATTGCCTTTTATAGTGGAATTACACCTTAGTTAATTTCCAAATGGTGATTTTCCAGAGTTATGTTGGTTTACCAGAGGGTAAGTGTTGAAAACACCATGCTGATGGATCTCCTTCCAGTTTCTTGAGACGTTGGTCCACATAGTTGCACGTGTATACTCCCACTTTTGCTGCTTCGAACCTCATTGCTGCTGCACATTTCGCAGTGTTGCAACATGTTCAGACCCTTAAGACCCAATGATGTCAACACCCACATGTTCGTATTGAAAACTAGAAATGTCAACCCTAAGAAATCAGAGATAAGTCATCTATAGTAACTTCCCAATCTCATCTATAGTAACTTCCGAAGGCCAAATTTTCTCCCCTCCACGTGGGAAGTTCCGTCACCTCGATGACGTCCAAGGTCTGGCCGGGAGCCACTTCGCACACCAGGTTGCTATCCAGGCTCTCCTGAGACCATGGTCTCGGTCTCACCCACAGGGGATATACCATCTGGTTATGACATTCACAGTTTGCCATGGAAAGATCCACCATTTTATAGCTAGGTAAACCATCTATTTCGATTAGGGCCATGTTATGCCATTTTCCATGGCTATGTGACAAATAACCAGAGGGTAGTAGTGATTTAAGTGGCAATGGATAGAGCTTGGTAAATTGTCCTAGCTAAACATCACCCAACTCTTGGGGATACAATCTCCAACAAATACGACTGAAGGTGATGTTCAACATCCCCAAAAAGGTTCAAAAAGGTACACTCAATTACAGTACCAACCCCTGACAGATGGAAAAGAATAGTGTGAAGTTATGGTATATGAATGGAATGTTGTCATGACCGACAAAAATCCAAAAAAATGACAGTTGCTGGCCATTCAACATGAATTTATCAATCAGAGTCTGGCTTTACCAAAGGGTGTGGCTCCTGTTTCTGTTGAACAAATGGATTCAAGTATCAAACATTTGGATTTAAGCATCCAAAGTATGGATTTCACCAGCAAAACATGGGGCTTGATTTCTGGATTTCACCAGGATTTTTCCATCAGCCGAAACAAAAAAAAAATCGACCAGCAACACCGGGAAATTCAGCAGTCCCTCCAGGGGCCTCTTTTCGGATGGTCACTAAGGATGAGGTTTCGCACACATCGCCAGGGCCCAACTGTCGTGGCGTGGCACCGCGGTTTTGGGGGCGGTTTTGGGTCGGATTGGAGAGCCATGGGGCCATGGCCCCCGGAAGTTGTCTGGAGAAAACCCGGAATCGCCAAGGCCTTGGATTTATCCATCACAGAGGAACCTGGAAAAAACCAGTGGACACAGTTGATTGCTTCAAACCGAAACATCCTACGACATCACGACCGCCTTTCCGATGGGAAATAAAGGTCATGGGCCTTACAACATCCATTGAAAATCTATCACGGGTTTTCTTCATCTATCCGAATCTATCCATTCCACCCCTCAATTTGTTTGGGTGTTGCTGAGATTCCCCAATTTACAGTGGCTGAATTCAGTGGAATCATCGTTTCTTAATTCAAACTCATTTTAATCTCCATTTCATGTGATCAAATCCACTTGAAATCTCCATCTCTCCTCAAAGAAAATCCGAAATATGCCCAAAGTTCTTCAGCATTTCCAAAATCTCACCTTTTTTCCCAATTTCCCAGGGTTTTTTTCCGTAGTTCTTCCGCAATTCCCAGGGCTTTCCCAGGTTTTTCCATCCGTTGCTTCGGCCCAGGTGGCCCGCTGGGCCACCGACATCCACCATGGCGGCCACTGAGGCGGTGGTCTTCCGCATGCTGGGAGCGAAGGAGCTGAGACCTGCGCCGCGAGGCGCGAGGCTTGTGACTCGATATGTTCACAAGGTGGTGCCCCAGTTCGTTAGCTAAGTTGGTTTATAACTCCCATAACTATGGTTTATGGCAGATATAACTATAGTTCATGGGGTTTATAAACCAACTTATAACTGGGGGGCACCATCCTGCATGTCATATAAGACATCAATACAGTGATATATAGTGGTATATAGTAATATAGTGATATAGTGATTCATAATATATGTGATTTATAGTGATATAATATAATATACCCTCCAGTAAATTAACATAGACCCTGCCAGATAGGGGTTGGAAGATTAGTTTCCATTAGAAATTGGTCATTTTCAGGGTCTATGTTACTTTACCAGAGGGTAATACACTGATATGTATATATTAATACAGTGATACAGTATTGATATATATATATATAATTATATATATAATGTAGTATCATGTCATACATCAATACAGTGATACATAGTGATATATATAGTCTTTAACATTGAATGATTCGATATAACACTGAATATAGTGATCTGGGAAGATTCTATATACATATATATATATTGATATTACATACATATATATTATATATATACATAGAGAGAGAGAGAGTCTTATAGTGATATATTCATATAGTATTTTACAGTATAATGGGATGATATTGATTATAATGAGATGATATCAACAATATTTTCACTGATATAATCTGGGTAGATTGTTTGTTTATATAGTGATAGCATATGAATTTACATTATATTATATTATTATATAAATGTGGTGAATCTATATATACATGTATCATGGGATGATATTGATTATAATGGGATGATATCAACAATATTTAGTAATACTTAATTATATTTGTAAAATCTATTCTCATATAAATACAGGTTAATGATGGAAAATCATATCAATGGGTAATAGACATACATCAACACACATCATGTGTTGTAAAATACAGTAGCAATAATGATAGCAGTATCATGGGATACAATGATGGGCTATAATGAGATAATAACAATGATAATAGGATTACAATGATTACAACGGTAATATATAACAATGGATTATTAATGTATATATATATATATATTAATCCATAATATGTTGTTATAAACAATATACCATTGTAGCATACATTTAAATACATATCTATATATATTACATATTTCACTATCCCATTGTTATATATATATATGGGTAAATTGTAATATTTCACTAACCTGAAGTAGGGCCATTTGGGGATGATTTCCCGAATCCTAACCATGATTTCCAGTGAGGGAGAACAGTGAGGTCGTTATAATTTACCCAGATATATATATATATATATACCCTCTGGTTATTTAACATAGCCATGGAAAATTGCCCATTTATAGATGTTTTTGAATGATTTACCTATTAAAAATGGTGATTCTCCATAGCTACGTTAAATAACCAGAGGGTATATATATTAATGATAATGGTCTATGATGGAAACCATGGGACCATGGGACGATTTTCCTGGTTGATTTTGGATGGGGGACTATAAAAAATATGGGACCATGGCATCTGATCATGGCATCTATCAGTGATGTTCTGGTTGGTTATACCAATAATAGTGCTTATAATGCCAGTAATAGTGCTTATATATGGTGATTAATGATGGGATATATGATCATACTGGTTGGTGGTTGAAAAACCTTCCCCTCTGAAAAATCATGGAGTGAAAGTCACTTGGGATGATGGAATTTCCAACTGAATGGACAGTCATAATCCATTCATGTTCCAAACCACCAACCAGTGTTATAATAATGGATTAGAATGGATAACGACTGATTCCCAACTCTGGGATAATAGTGATATATATATATATATAATTGTAATGGATGACAATGACTCTAATGATGGGATAATAGTCATGTATATATAATGGGATATCATGGTGGGATAGAAAAGGATAATGATAATGATGAATATAGTAGTACCAGTAATAGCAATATACTATATACAATAAAGGATAAGAAAGGGAAATAATGGTTTTTGATAATGGGATTATAATGGATAATCATTATGTATATACATATATATATATTATTATATTATTAAACATTATAATGGTTAATAGTAATAATTGTGAGTTTATGGCCATGTTTTCGACCTAAACTAGTTTCTTTTGAGGTGCACTTTGTACCCCGTAGTTTTAGTTGGTCACAAAGAAGCCAGAAACGTCAGTTGATGGCAATCAGATCTGACCATCGCCATATTTTATTTGATGTAGTTTCGGCAGAACTGAAAATCACAAATAAATCAACAACCAATTGGACCAAAATGATAACTGATTTCAATAACTCTTGGAAAATTATAATAATTCACTAACCTGAAATAAGGCCATTTTGGAATGATTCCCCGAATCCTAACCCATGATTCCAGTGAGGGAGAACAGTGAGGTTGTTATAATTTGCCCAGATAACTTATTTCACGTGTGATCTCACACGTTCAACTGACGTCTCTAGGTAAGTCACTGACTTCATGTGAAAATCACCAGCGCTGGTCCAGCAGTTCTGTGGTTTTTCTTCTATTTAAAAATGACCCAACCCCGACCCCAAATTGACTGATTTCAGAAACATCAAATGGCGACTCCTGGCGACTCCAGATGGACTGATTTCATCCCATCACTTGAATCAGCCAATCAGGTACCAATGAGCCATTCTGGAAACCGCTGTGAAATGGGGATGATTCAGCAACTTCTGCATTGGTAAATCGACCAGAAATATCCAAAAAAAAGGGAATCGATACGGATTGTGTAATGTTGTCGCATTTTGTGAACCTTACACATTGGAAGATTGGTTGACCATATTAGTCGATGTTGTTTTTCTCGCTTGCAGACGAATGCAAACGGGATAAGCCCAGGTAAGGAACTTCTCAACCCTCACCACTTGCCACCAAGTTGAATGGACAACACCACCTCCCCAAGTTCGTTCGGGTACTCGGGTACTGGCCTCTTTTCACAGATGCAGAAACAGATGAGGCCTGACAAGACCCCAATCAGAATCACTGCAGCGTTCAACTCTTCGTCCACTGCGTCTCGTGGTTGTCTTCTACAGCGACCGCATCAGGTGAGTACCATGCCATTTTGGATGTAAACCGGATGAAAATTGCTGGGGTCAAAGCCCTTTGAATAGGATTCAGAAAGCTCACACTACAACAGTCCTCACAGGACCCCCTCCATAAAGTTGCCCAAACCTGGCCCCAAACAATGCCATCTTCGCCCATAAATTGGTCGCCCATCATTGTTGAGGGTGAAATCTCAATTGTCTCCCCTTCTCAAATCCCTATGCTTCATCGCGCAAAAAAAACATGTGTTGCTAGTGAAAACCCCCAAAAAAAAAACACGCGTGCTTAAATCCCCGTGTTTGATGATGTTGGATCAGTTCAATCATCGCTTCAATCTCCATGTCTTGCTAAAGATCACTTCTGTACGGTTTCCCGCATGGAGCCCACCTTGGACATAAAACTCCGCACGGAATACTTCGAGGCTTTGGAGGTCTTGGAGGTGGTCGAAGCCACTGACTTGGTATCTGCCGTTGGGATGATTTTCGCTGGGAAATGATCATGTTCGATAGTTTTACCCTCTGGTGAACTAACATAGCAATGGAAAATGGCTATAGAAATAGTGGATTTTCCCATTAAGAATAGTGATTTTCCATTGCTATGTTAGTTCACCAGAGGGTAATTGTTTGGACCTGTTCTTCCAATTTGAACAAATCGGATCAGTGGGGGAAACAAGAATCTAATTTTTTTGGGGTCCATGTGGAGTGGATGTGGACCTTGTGAGAGTTTCGGTTCTAGGTTTTCAATTGTAATCAGGGACCTCTTCGCTGATACAATGATACCATTGGGGAAAATATCTCTTTGAACCCTAAACAAAGTGGTCACCAGCCAAAACGATGAGGTCACCAAGTCTAACATTTCCACACCGGCCTGGCCCCATCACGATACTAGGAAACCAACAAATTTTTGGAGCACCGGCTCTACAGGTTTATAGGTTTGCCTGAAAATAGGGTATCCCTTAATACCCTCCTAATTTTTATGGTTTAAAACAACATTTTCTTAATTCTGATGGTTTGAAACTATCATTTTCCAGAAATTCAGGGGTGATTTCCACCACTTTCAAACCATCGCTGGCGCACCGCAATCATCCACGCCGGACATGGCCGCGGCCGCTGGGATCACTGGGTTCCCAGCGCAGCGCCTCAGATAGGCTGGCTTGGTTAAGATCGTGGCTAATCTTAGATACCCTACACAAAAGCTGGAGCTTCCCCCAGTTCTGGAAGAAATTCAGTAGCTCTTCTCCAAAGTGCCAGCTGTTGGTCCAATCCATTTTTCTCGTCAAAAATAAAGTTTTGAGAGCCAACCAACCAACATCAACCAACGTCTGGTGAAGATGCCCTTGTTTTTTGGCAAGATCCCCATGACCCGCAGCAGATTCGCTCTGGGTTCCCCAATCCCCGGTGGAGAAATGCAAGGCCCAGACTCCCAGACCCCCGCGCCGAGACTGCGCTAAGGCCGGGCCAGGGCCACGACGTTGGTTTGGTGTTGGGGCATTGGAAACATGTTGGCGGAGGGGACGATTTCTCTTAGTTGGGATCATGGCATGGAAAACATGACTAAAAGGAGATGCAAAAAGGTATTTTATACGAAAAGATGTTGTTCACTGTTCACTTTCGCGAACCCAGTAATGGTTGGATAATAGTTGGGATAATTATCTGCATCTACTTCTGGGACAGATTGTTGGTTTCTCAATTGGTCATACTGGCAAATAAATAGTATGGAGGTGGAACCAATCCAGCTGAGGACAGCACCAATCAATGCCATTTCATGCACCGATTTATTGGAGGTCCTACCATAGGGCCTATGGGAGGCCTATGTAAGGGGATATGCCTCCAAAATATGGCTTTATATGCTACAGTAAATCTACAGTACCTCTATTCTAGGATCCTCAAAGTCCCATTGAACCAACATCAGCAGCAGCAGCAGCCCAGGCAAACACAGGGAAGCAAAGGGCCCAACAAAAGCCCGAAACCTCAACCAACCCCAAACAGGAGTCCATTAACAAATCCAACATAGACCTGGGTTTCTTGCGGTCTATTTCTTAGTAATCATATGTAACCATGTGGTTGTCACCTGGTATCAACGGGATTTCCCTGGAGGACCTACTGATGTCCCAGGAACCGGGAATTGTTTGCGCTTGGGCTTACCTCATTCCTAAGTTGTACACCAAGCAGTGAATTTGGGGAGACATTCCATATTCCCACAACCAGCTACTATGACGCATCTTCCATTTTTTGGAATGGATCCATGTCCATTCATCAGGCTGTCCGCAACACGAGAAATTTCCCGCGAGGACTTCCGTCACCGGCTGCCGTCTTATCACTGCAGCACCGGTGGGGAGGTGAGACCAGTTGATGTGCAGATCCTGACATGGCCAATCTTAGATACCCAGGAATGTATGGTTTTCCATGAAAAATCCAACAGACCCCTAGAGCATACCCCTTCCCATCGTTTATGAGGCTTTATGAAGGGATTCCTTTCATTTTGCATGTCTGAGATTGTTTGAAGGACTTCTCCCATATGAAACTACCTTCACCGAGGTTTACCGTATTTTCCCAGATTGTATCACTAGCAAAAGAGTCGAGATGGGGATGCCAAACATGCGCAAAGAAGCCGCGACCTAGGAGTTCACCATCAAAGATAGGTTTGTGGTCTCCTTAATGCCTCAAAACAATCTGAATTCATGGAAATTCTGAGTTTGACCCTCAAAAAAAAACAAAACCTGGCCAAGGACTTCTACCCGGCAATCTAACATAGGCTAATAGCAACCGGCCATGTTTCATAGGCCCGGGCTTGGCCCTCACTGCTGACCCATGAGCCGCTCAATCTGCTCGGGACCCATGGTGCGTAACATCTTCCTGGCGTCGTGGAAACTACCCAGAATTCATCAGAATTGCTGGGGAAAAAGGGGAAAAATCTTGGAAAATATGGAAAACTACGTTTTTTCGGGGGAAGCCGTGATTGATACCCTCTGGTAATCAAACATGGCAATGAAAATCCACCATTTAGTTCGATGATGTTCCATTTATAGGGGTTCTCCATTGCCGCGTTTGATTGCAGGACCTGATGAACCTGTAATTCCAATTTCGACACTTCATCCCCCCAAATTACTGCTGATAAGAATTTCTACTGCTGATAAGAATTGGTGGTGACAAAGAAACGCATGCTTCCAGTAGATCTCAAATCGGTCTGACATGGGGTTGTGGTCAAGGTTGCAGGATGCCATAGGTACATACATAATCATACATATAGCTGTGATTGGCGGTATCCTGCACCAAATCAACAACATATGGTGATCTTTCCAATGGATTCCATCATTGAATGGGTGGGTTTTTGAGAGAAAATAACTCCCTTCAGCCATGGGCAACGAATGTCGCTATATATAGGGCATCCAAAAAATTCCAGCCATGAAATTCCTCCGTGAAATTGCTCCGGTCCTGGCATTCTTGTGCCATTTTCGCACCTTCTCAGTCTTTTTGATGACCTCCATAGAGGCACTGGGCCCATCTATCTCATCTGGGTTCTCAGGGTATGGAGTTTCCACCCGAAACACGAGGTGAGGCATGGTGAGGCCCCCCCGGTTATGTTTGTTGGTTTATAAACCCAATTAACTATAGGATATACTGTGGATGGAAGAAATTCTGCACCAGTTGATAGGTGATCTATCCCACTATTTATAGGGTTTTAACATGTTTTGTTTAACCATCCCAGATGGTGCAGGATCTCTTCTACCGATACTTCACTAGGACGAAAGTTTTTTCCCGCCCGCTGTTTCAGAACAAAGCAATGTACATATCTTTGCCTATCAACGTTATGATTCTGAGGGCCATTTCGCGTGCATGGCCTGTGTGGTGGATCGAATTTACTAGTCAACCCTAGTAGACACTTATTTATAAGTAGAAACTTCTTTGGTAGACATCTATGGGGAAAGGGTGTTGGAAAGCCCAAGAGGAGAAGCTTTTGTCCTGGAGGTGTGTATCTACCATCATAATTCTTAATTAACCAAGTTATGTGCGTCAACTTTCAACTTAGCTACCGTTTGGGGGTCTCACCTTGTGTGTTTCTTCTGAAGCTCATGTTCCGTTTGACAATGGCCAAGACATGTTGGTTGCCAGATTCTGTTGGTAGCGGAATCCACTTGTCCATGGATAAAATGGTTTGATCAGGAAACTGGGATGAGCTGGCCATCGAAACAGAATCATCAAGCTCGGCATATCTCAAAATGACTGATGACACTTACAGCTGCACGTGTCAAACATTCCACGCCTAATGAATCAAATCCAGGATCATGGAAGCCTCACTTCAACCACTTGTTTGGTCAGCGAGGATTCGCACCTTCGATGATCAACCAGACCCACCTGTAGTTTGCTTGTAGCAGCATCCACTGCCATGCCATGGTGCGAGGTCAGAAAACATAAGGCCCTCACCATGGATAGGTGAATCTGCCCAAGTAGTCTATTCTGTCCATTCAGGGAGGGTCCTAACATGGAGGACCCCAAAACGATTGGCTTCCCCTTGAAAAACATGACTAATTGTCAATTGTGGATGATTGTGGGGTCCCCCATGACTTGGAAAACCCCTCACTAAGCTAATCCCCCTATTCTAAAATATTAGATACCCCCCAGAACCCTGGGTTTTGCTGTTGGATCTATGAATTTGTTGGTGCCTGTACAAGAGGTATTCCGTGCTTTGTCTACCATGAAAGTTCCGTGGAGTTTGCCCGGCTCAGCCTGGTATTGACCGGCTCTGATGGCATTCTCCTCCTTCCTTCGCTTTTTCTCTTCCCTGTCGTCTCACAACTCAGGGCGCATGGGTGGAAAACTGCAGCTTCCTGACCTGGAATGACCATCCGTGGATTATCATGGATGGCCTCCTTTCTCCCCAAAATATTCAACACCCCCAAACGAAACCATGGTAAAAAGTAGGGGGATTTCCACATCATTGGGACCCAGCTATGGGGGGTGTTCGGTATGAAGGGGGGATGGGATTATCATATGTTTCTCCATTCCAAAACATGAAGAAAAGGCATCGCAAGGCCATAAAACCACCTCTCCCCACCTGACTGGTTGCATGGTTGTCATCGAAGTTCTCTTATCTTCATATCGGGGTCAGAACACGTCAAAAGCCATTAAAACACCTGGTGAACACAATAAAGTAGCTGTGAATTGTGGATGTTCATCGCCGTAAAAGTTGTAGTGATGGGGATTGATCCATGGCCATCTTTATTCTGACATGGGCTTTGACTGGGAAAAAGCATGAACGACAGCAGCTTCCAGTGGATTTGTTGGCTGTTCACTGTTATCAAAACTGGATCCACAGATTTGCTGATGGCCCAATAAACACGAAACATATGCCCTATAGATCTAAAAAAAGGTGGGATTTACCATTGGGAAAATGAAAAAAAACACTGACTCAGCAAATCTCTGCAAATCTAGGATCAAGTCTTTGCTAGACGCACTCTTTATCGATGCTATCCTCATCTTGGCTATCTCCCGGTGTTCTGTTCCATCCCCGTTTGGTTTGTTCCTCTCCCTTCACTAAGACAGTGGGTAGAAAGATGTAGAAAGTGGGTATCCCCAGCATGTTTCGCAATGGCAAGTTCTTTCCAAGCAGCTTTTTCTTGGTTTTCTGTTTCTTGACCTCTTTCTTGGCCTGGCTCATCCCGGCCCCCGGGCGAACACCGAACTTCGACCTTGAATTCAACTGACTTTCAGGAGGATTGAAGTCAAAATTGAGGGGACAACACGCCAACAACACGCCAACAACACGCCAACAACGCTGGCGATATTTGAGGCTGAATCATCTACACATCGAAGATCGAAGGATGTGGTGCTCGGCTTGCAAAACCCCCAAAATCAAGTGATCCCAGGTCACGCAGCGGCAATGGATCGTGAAGACCTTCTTGTTTCCATTTATATAACTGGTTGGTGGTTGACCTACCCCTCTGAAAAATATCAGTCAATGGGAAGGATTATCCCATATATTAATTAATTATGGAAAATAAAAATGTTTTTCCTCCCGGCACACCGCTGCTAGCCTGGGTCGCGCAGAACTAGCGGGCACTGGTGGCCTATATGTGGATCGAATCCAGGGACTTGCCAGCTCCCGAAGCTGGAGCAGCCAGTTGTGATGCCAAAAAATTCTCAAAAAAATCGTACTCCGTAGGAGTCAAATCAAAGGCGATGGAACCCCTGAAACAGCAAACCCACTGAGAACATGGCTTCACAGTAGCCGTGACAAAACTGGCTGCACAGTCCCTGAAACACTGCTGGAGCATCAAACGAAAGTGCTTTACCCTGGTGGCAAGCTTCACATGGTTGGCCAAATGGGCAACCTCACCAGTTTCCACTTTCCAAACACCGTCTTCCTTGGTGATGAACACAGGGCCTTCCCTTTTTTGGAAACTGATGAAATCCAACGGAGCTCGGAGCCTACGGCACGGATGCTTGAAATCCACCGGGCGACCTTGACAAAGAGGGACTGACCAAAACTGCGACTGAACGTGGGACCGACCAGAACCAACGGATCAGGCAAATCCAAAGTCATATGAGGCAGGGCACGGCCAACACGAAGCGGGCGAGCTGGGTGAGGCGCCGCTTGCTTGTCAGTGTGGCCTTCGTCTTGCCATATTTTTGCAACTGCCACGATGTGGGAACGCACCAAGTCCGCTTGAGATCGATGAGTCACCAACTGGTCAGACAGATGTTCCCACAACGTCCAGACATGTGGGGGTCTGGCAACGTTAGCTGCTTTGGCTGCTTTATCGGCAATGTCATTTCCCGTGAAAAGCCAACGCTCAATATCGGAACGGCAGTCGGCAATCGAGGCATGAGCAGGAACCTTCAGGACCTCGACACAGCTTTGGGGAACTTCACGCATGACCTGCTGAAGGGACCTGAGCAAGTCGCAATGCTTTGCATTTGCACGCACAGGAAGGCCATCTCGGACATGGGCTGTGAAAGCATCAATCACGCTCTGGCAGTCCGTCCAGACGCGAATAGAGCGACGAAGGGCAGCACCAAATTGCAAAGCGGTCACCAAAGCGAAAAGTTCAGCACGATATGCCGATTGCAAAAGGCCCGGCAGCGGTTGTGCAGCAACTGCCACAAAGTCGGAGGAGCCAAAGTCCAAGTCAAACGGCGGAGCCAAGATCACAGACCAAGCAGCCAGACGCAGGTCACTGACAGTCGGGAAAAGACACGACCCATCCGTGAAGACATCAAGCACGCTACAGGCAGGCACACTGGAGGGAAGCTGGACAGAGGTTGAAAGGCCGTCCAAGTACTGGAGCCACGCTTCGGTAAGGCTAGGCCGAAGCGTCCAACCATGTTCACGGACAACTGGCAGCATAGAGTCGACCCCACACAGGAAATCCTCAGGCATCGAGTCACGCAGACCCTTGGTGGCAGGACATTCCCAGAGGCGATGGTAGTTGGAGTCCATGGCATGGCACTTGGAACAAAGCTTGCTTTGGCTTTGAGACCAATGTTGGGCATGTTCATTGGTCAGTGTAGCTCCATGAAGGTGCTTCCGCAAAACGCCTTGCTCAAAAGGGCCAAACTTCTTGTAGGCCATACGTGTGTGGGGCACATCAACAAACTGGAAACCTCTGAAGGAGGACCGGTGCTGCACATGCACAGCCATGATGGTAGTCCAAGCAAACTGGAGCCGAAACTGGAGTTCCCCAAACGGACAATGAAGGACTCGAAAAGACCCAATCCGGTCGTGGACCACACCATGGCGCCCGGGTTCAAATCCAACTTGATGGAGTCGCTGGCAAAAGATCTCAGAGAGAGAGTTGAACTGAGGCTCAGAATCGCCAAAAGGGCCCATGTTCCAGTCTTGGACAACACAAAAGTCAATACCCAAAGCACGCGCATCTCGGAAAGTCTCAAGTGCCGCAAAAACCAACGGGTCAAAGTCCAGGGATTCAAGGCCACACTGTAACACCGGGTTAGCTCCTGGCTTCTGGAGGTGCAGGGACTGCATCAGTTGGGTGCGCAGTCCTTCGAAATGCTTTTTTCCCACAACAACTGCAGACACAGCATGAAAAGCCCTGGGCCAAGCAACACGGGTGACAAGGGTGACCTTTTGGCGGAAGGAGCACCAAGTAGCGGCAAGCTTGATCCAAAAGTCGGAAAGGTCTTTCAAGCGATCGACCGCTGTCTTGTTGGCAAGTTGGCGTGTGTACACCACGTGTGCCCCAAGCTCCCGCGTGCCAAGTTTGACACTGAAGCCCTGGTTACGCAGTTGGTGGCGGCCCTCAGCATGGGTGCACCAGGTAAAACTTTTGGCAGCATCAAGTTGAATCTGGAGCAAGGGAGCGAAACGGTCAACTGCATCAGTGGCCTGTCTCATGTGGTCAACATTATGGAGGATGACGGCCCAGTTGTCAACGTAAGACACCGGTCGAAACAGAGTGTTGCAGCAAGCCAACCAACGATGGAACAATTGGGTGAGGATCATCATAGAGACGCAGGACATGGCGCATCCTTCTGGGAACCCATTGCAGGATTCAACCCCGGGAGAATACGAGCCTCTGATGACGAAGTGGCGCTTGAAACCACTCAAAGCGCCAGCCCAAGCGACCAAAGTTGATTGGTCAATGCCCAGCAGTTTAGCGGCAGCGAATGCCGGGCGGCGGGGCAGGACATTGAAGGCTTTGACAATGTCAGCTGAAAAGCCGCAAACAGGGACATTGTCTCGGTGGGCGGCTTCGACCTGTTCAAGCACATATCTCCAAACCATGCCAGCACGGCAGCCCACAACATTGACACACAGAAAAGGATCAACCACAGAGGACAGCTGGGAAATCCAATGTCGGGCACAGATGGAACTCCAGGCACGGTACCAGGTCGAAAAGACAGTGATTGGCCGATAATGCCCCACTCCCTGAGGGTCAATGGTCTTGGCAAGCGACCTGACGTACCCGTTGAGGGTTTGCTGGGGCCAGACGCCAAAACAACCCGCAAGGTCAAAAGTGCGCATGAGAAGCACAAGATCAGGGTCGGACAACGCAAGCAAGTCAGCCCTAGCGACACCGTCGAGCCCAGTAGCAGAACGAGCAGACTTGCGCAACAGACACCGACGAACCGAGTTGGTGGTGAACACCGGACGAGAGAAAGGCAGTGGCCGAAGTTGAGAAGCCGCAAATCCAATGATGTTGTCCCACTGGGAGTCTGGGACGTCCGCATGCTTGTTCCAAAGCCGAGACCAAAACGACTCAAACGCCTCAAAGAGATCAGGAAGCATGGAAGTGTAAGTGGTTTGCGAGACAGTGTCTCCAGGATTGACACCAGCACACGAATCAACCCAAACTTTGTCTTGTTCAGCATGGATGATAGAGATTGGGCCGGTTGAATGGACAAGCGGACACTCCAAATTCCAGGGGGGGCTCTCAGCAGTGACAAGGGCACACTCGTCCATGTCAACCTCAAGAACAGTAGTTGAGACAGAGCCAACCAGGGTATCGACCTGGACAGGGACATCACGCTGGACAGAGCGGTACATGGCTTGGACATCAGACGCTTTGGCAAGCCGATTTGCATGGGATCGGGCTGAGTTCAAGGCAGCTTCAAGTTGTTCAAAGTCCAACAGAAATCCAGCATAGAGGAGAGCGGCAATCGAAGCATCCGGCGGTTCAGATGGGATGGTCGGCGGGTCCCCAAGGCCAAGGGCACGCTGCGACCACCACTGCTCAAAGCTGGGGTAGAAACCAGGAGCTCGGCGGATGGAAGTCCAAAGTCCAAAAAGGTGGGCCCTGTGGGAGGCAGTCAAGACAGGGGCCCGAGCCAAACGCACGTAGGATTGCAGACGCCTGAGTTGCTTGAGCCATTGGGCGTGTTGGACACAGGAACCCAGGAAGGCAGGTTGTTTGTCACCTGGCCGGCTAGTCTTGGTAGGGGCAAGCATTCCATGTCGAACCTGCGGTTTGCGTTGAGTGCCTCGTCCTTGCATGGATCGAATGACAGGCTTTTGCTTGGTTCGCCGGACATCATTGTTGTTGCGCTCAACGGAAGTCCAAAAGGCGGCATAATCATGCTCCAGGTCACATCCAGGAACAAACAAGTCAGCACCAACAGGGGCACGATCAGAAGCTGCTTCCCATTGCATGGGGTCAGGGATAGGCCAGACAAAGCGGTCAAGAAGATCAAGGGAACCCTCAAAGGTGCCAATCAGGTACGAATGCTCAGAAACAGAATCGTCGTCAACCTGACAAGACAAGAACAAATTGGCCATCTCACGAGAGAGAAACATGTAATCTCTTCGAGTCTTGCTGCGGCAAGTAGCAACAGGGAGTTGGCCAGTCCGCTCAGCATGGAGGTCTTGAATATCCCTGAAACCAAGGCGTTCGAGGGTGGTCACAGTAGCAAGGCTGTCGAGGTCATGGTTGAAATCTCCCGCGATGTAGCGGGGACCAGACATCTGAAGAACCCGGTCAAGAGCTAAGCTGAGAAGCTCGTCTGTGACTTTCTTGCCATTCACATGGGTAGGCCCAGTGGGTGTACCATAGAGCGTGACCCCGGAAATCCAGACCCCCTCGGCACAGAACCCAGAACACAACAACCTCCCAGAGTTGTACGCAACAGCGGGCCAAGAGTGAGGAAGCCGACGTGACGGGAAGGTAGAGAGAACACCAACCCCAGACCATTGGCCAATGTCAGACACGGTGGACCGGCTGGCCACCGGGCAACCGTGGATGAAGGACTTGTAAGGAGCTTTGGCTTGCCTGAGATTTGACTGGAAAGTCTGAATGCCGCCTTTGGTGAGATGAGTTTCTGACAGGATCCAGGTGTCAATCACGGAGTCAGCAAATCCAAAGGCTTTGTTGTGAAGGCCATTCATGTTGGCAACCCCGATGGTGAACTCAGGACCAGGAGTGTAAGCCTCGCCAACACCCCATAAGGCGAGGAAGGAAGCCCAAACGATCACACAGGAGGGCGTGGAGGCAAGTCGAACGGAACTAGGTGACGGACAAACCCAAAGCCGACAGCCACTAGTGAACCCAGTACCACGGAAGGGCATGCGTTCAGCGAAAGTCCAAAAGACAAACACCAGGGCCAGAACAGCGATTATGCACAGGAGCCAAGCATGGAGAATTCCACCGAGACCTGCAGGAACACAGGAAAGGGGGCAACAGCCAGGCAAAGGAGGAGCACAAAGTCCAAGGCAGAGGCCGTACAGACAGATTCCAAGGAGGCACAAGCCACAAAAGAAGAATGGACGGGGGCCACCACCCCTGTTGGGCACAGGGGCGTGGCGGAACCGTCATTCCGTCCGAAGTTTCTTCGAAAGCAACGCTTCGATCTGTTGCATCTGAGAGGAGAACAGAGCCTGCATTTGGTGGCCATGTGATTCCATCTGCTGGTTGACCTGGGTATGGAGAGTCTGGTACTGGGACTCAGTGCGGGCCACGCTGTCGTCAAGCTTCTGGTCAAGCTGCTGTTGGCCTGCTGTCAAGGCATGCACCTGGTGCTCCAAGGCGATGAGGCGAGCTTCTTGTTCACCTGTGCTGTCGACTTCCATGCCTGGGGCCGGGAGCTTGGAAAGGATGGACTTCTCAAGCCTCGTTTCAAACTCCTTCAAGGATGCGTCAGAAGGGACGACAGATCGCGATGGTTGAGGCGCTGCCGGGGCCCAAGGGTCGTTCAAAATCCAAGGATCAAGACCTGGCGGAGGGGCATCCTTGGAGCACATCTTGACAGTGGCACTGGAGCCAACCACCTTGGGAGCCGAAGGAGCCGAAGTGCTGGGTTTGTCAGGTACCTTGGTGATGACAATCTCGCTGCCTTGATATCGGATCACTGGGTGAGGCGGTGGCGCACTTGCTTGGATCAGCCAGATATTGCCGAGGTGGCCGTCGGCAGCTCTGATTGGATGCAGGGGTCTCGCCTGCCATTGCCACGCACCACAGAGTTTGCTGACAGAAAGTCTGTCCATGCCAAAAGGCAGCGGACCCACCTCGTAGTTGAGTTTGGCACCTGCTGCAAGGAACACCGAATTGGGCTTCAGGGTTTTGGCCAGGTCAGGTGCGTCTGTGACACGACAACGGACACCAAATCGGGAACCCAGTCTGGCAAGACCAAGGATTTGAGTGGAGGTCTGTTGGAGCCTGAAGAGCTCTTCCAGAGGGGTACGGGCAAGCCACAGAATCTGAAAGTCCAAGAGTGGGTCCCGTCCATCAAGTGTCCTTGGTTCCAAGAAAAGTCCACCCCTCCCAGAGAAACGCAGAACACGCTCGGACAAGGAATCCACAATACGGATGTTGACGATGAAAACATCTGCCTGTGCTGGTGCAACTGGTCTGAAAGCAGCAGTAACCCACTGGCGACGCCAAACATCAATCACAGGGTCGGCAATCACAGCGTCAGGTGGAGGATGCCATTTGGGGCACTGACACGAACCAGAGCCCGGGTCGACAGAACAGGTCTGCACAGGTTCAAGCAATCCCAAAACATACTTCACAGGGCTTTGCACGACATGATCCCAATCACCATCGATGGCATCGCGATACAAGGAGAGCTTGAAGCAGGCCGCTTCCGTGTGCATGACATCAGGGACAGAGGCAGCTTGCTTTTGCACAACAGGTTGCTTACCCAGTTGAACCAACACTGAAGGGGCAATCAAGGGTTCACCATTGGCTTGGCAGCGGAGAACAGCACGGAGTGATTGCCAGGCAAGAGTGGTTGGCAAGGCAACTTCATCAACATTCAAGATCAAGAGCGCCAGGGGCCCTTGGGACACCAACTGGGAGGCTTTGAGGTACGGCGACGCTTCATCCAGAGTGACCAACACAACACCAGAAGCAACAGGGCCAAGAGCAGTCATTTGGAGTTGAGCAAGGGCAGAACCATCCGGAGCGACAAAGACATCCTCTTCCAGAACGAGCTTGGCCGGGTCAAGAGCCGCAGGAGCTTCAGGCTTGGACTGGGGCTTGGAAGTGCCCGGAGTCTTCTTGCGTTTGCCACGGATTCCACCTTGGGCAGCTTTGCGCTGCACAGCCGATTCGAGCTCCTCAGGCAATACCAGCTGGAAGGCCGGTTTGCATTGGTTGGCCGCTTGTTTGAGAGAACGCCATGGTTGGCCTCCAGTCAATGCACGCTGGGCAGTAGCAACACCGATAGCCTGCAGCAAGAGGTTGGCACGGTTCTTGATTTGGTTGGAGTCAACACCATGTTCCAGCAGGAGGGCATGGAGGCGGTCAGTGGCTTTGACATCAAGACCAGCACCAAACATCCAAACACGTGGGACTTCTTCGACGGAATCCAAGTAGGCAGCAAAGAGGGAACGCCCAACTGAGTGCAGATACTTGCATTCATCAAGATCGGTCGGGAGCATCTTACCTCGGATCATGCTGTCAAGGAACCTCAAGGCACAGATACCACAGTAGGAATCAACCGCAAACTTGCGATGCACGATGTGAGCTGTGTAGGTCCTGGAGCCTACGGCAAGGGCCAAGGCAGTATGGAGCATGGAAAACTCATGCGGCGGAGAACCAGGCACGTCCCAACTGGCAGCAATCATGCAAGACGGAGTCCAGGTCCACATGAACGGTGTCCAGTGCCCACCAAACAAAACCAAACCCAAGATGGCAGTAGGCTTGACCGGTTGGCTACGGATCCAAGTTGACAAAAGTCCACTACTTGGCCTCTTCAAAGCTTCTGCAGCAATCATGGGGTCAAGCAAGGCCCAACTAGGCTTTCGAGCGGCTCCAATCATCTGAGTGACATGCCAAATCAACTCATCATCGGCCCAGATGGCATTTTGGTTGGCCAAGATCTGTTTCCTGGCGGCAACATCCATGGTCTGGCGTCGCAAAGCATCAACAGTGGTGACATCGTCCACAGCAGGGGGTGGGACAGTCAACAGACGGGGCTCATCCAGCGAGGTCAGGGGTTCAAGTCGACCACATGGGCGGGAAGGACCAGGCAAATTCAAGGAGTCAGATCCGAGAGCATCATTGGCGGAGGCAAAGTCCAAGTCAGAAGCTTCACAGGGTTCGATCGGGTCTGGGTCCATGCACTCTTCTTCCGGCTGGACAACTTCCAATGGATACTTGGTAATCCAAAGGCAGAGGCCGGCAGCTTGGTGTCCATAGGCAAGAGTGAGCCCAGATTGGCAGTCCACAACTCTGCACCGTGCAGGATCATAGCCCGTGAATTCGAACCAAGACGTGACAACCGCAGCGACAGTGTCATCAGGGTCAGACAGACGAAGACAGCACGGGACAGGCTCATCCTCGGGGACAACCGTGCACGTGTCAGGGGGGCCATCATGACGGAACTTGGACCATGGAGCACGAGACACGTCATCAAGAGGTAAATCCATCGGCAATTCCACAGGGGGATCAGGCAGGATGGCATTGGGGACATGCTCCAACGGGACATGAGCAGCATGTTCAAGGACCAGAGCACGCAAGCAGTCAAGCTGGTGTGTTGGGGGTCGACCTGACTGGAACCGGAAAAGACCATGTCAAAGTGACGCTGCAGCAATGACCCAATCCAGACAGTATGCAAAGGACTGCACATCTGGCCCAAACCCGCCAAAATCAACCTCAAGTCCTCTGGCCAGGAGCTCGCAGGGACCCCATTGAGGAGGCCAACCTCGACCGGGTGAGGATGTCGAACACGAAGGTGACCTGGAGTACCTGAGTCATCGGTGCCATGGACAGGAATGAGGATGCCAAACAAACCACGCCCAGTGAGGGTTTGGGTGCTGAAACCACTAGACCTACACAGGCAATGGCAAGCGACCACTTGAGATCCCCACGAATGCAACGCAGTTGGTGCTTTGGAATCCAATCGCAAAAACATTCGAGCAAGGTTAGGCTCAAATTCCAAAAACCTTGCAAGCTCATCACCGGTCAATTCCAAGAGACGGAGTCACTGGCAGACATGGACACGGGACTGGACAAGACGTGACGTGGGATGCTCGGATGCTCCGACTGCTCGAATGCTTGGAGAGGAACCGGGCCTAAAAAGCTGGCAGTGAGGACTGCCCACCATCTGGTTCTACGTGAGACCCAGACGTCTTCCAGCTTCAGGACTACCTCGGAGATGTGAAACCCGCACTGTACACGGAACTGCTCCAGCTGATTCCTAACCATGGCATTCGATCCTGCATCCTGTACACATTCCAGCACAATTGCTAAGCTGCGCAACATGTGACCAACCCTCAAAGATTGCTCCAGCGTGCCAGACCTCTGATCCAGGGCACCTTTCTGCATTCCACCAGTGCTGAACGGTTGACATGAAAATCCGCTCATCAGGACAGTTGGCCGGGGGTGCAAAGCATGCAACTTCTTGATGGTCTCCTTGGAGCTGATGTCGCCATGAACGACTGGAACACCTGGGTGGATTTCCTTGTACGCTTCAGTGAAAGGACCTGACCAATCACAGGCGCCAACCATCGTCATTCCTGCCTCCTTGAATCCCAGAGCTCCCACACCGATCCCACTGCATAGTTCGACCATATTGTAAAGGTCATCCCGACAACTGCGTGTATGAAACAGCACATCGCTAGGATCGTCCGCTACGAAAACCATGAAGGGCGCTTTGTCCAGCAGCGTGGCATCGAAAATGGACAGTCCAGTGCAGCTCGATGGTACCTTGATAGCACCCAAAATCTTTGCACGGGTGCCACAAGGGAAGAGCGACACCAAAGCGCTCTCGGCATCGTGGGAAATGATGTCAGCCACCAGATCACCACGAGCACCGATCTCGGCCTCAGGCGGCCAAATCCAGCAAACCATTGCAAACAAAACGGAGTGACCAAGCGCACCCAACCTTTGGCCTGCACCGCTTCCCCGCTGGTAGGGAGTTGGGCCGGAAGCTAAAATAAAAATGTTTGAAACCGCCAATCAGATAAGGTAAACCTCATGCCAACCATCCTCAATACCAACCATAAAAAGTTGATCATAGCAAGGCAAGCGTATATGAACATAATCTCATGCTTTGATTCATACCCAATCATAACTCAAAGACATTGGTGTCACATTTTGCCCAAGATGGCTGAGTGTCTTTTTCAGATGGCCCTTAAGTTTTTCAGATGCCATTGATGCCGCGATTTGCCACCAGACCAGCGCTGACCGTTAGGATCCGTGAGGCACCTGTTCCAGTTCCTTGGCTTTGGCTTTGACCTCTTCCAACTCCTGAAACGGAACCGGCATCCATGCCGTGGATGGAGAAAATCACCGTGGATTCCCCGAAAATTTAGCCATGTAAAAGAAGCCTTGTTTGACTACCGGAGGGTTATGAGGGTGATCATGTTTGAGAATATCTACTATGAAATACTATAAACACATATATAAACACTAGATACTATGGCTAGCTCGGTTTGTGGAGATGTTGCGACTTGAAGTACTTTTCATGAATCACGAGAGTCCGTTGAAACAAAGACTTCGATTAGGGGAGGTTTTTTAGAAATAGGGCCCAAAAAAGTACGGTATTCTTGGGGAAGACATGGATCATGTCAATTTTTTCCCAACACCCAGCAAAAAACATGGCAAACATGGCATTCGGATACTCTTGTCCGGTTTGCAGCAATGGTGCTTGAAAACATATCCTAAAGTCAGGCATGTTAACCGTGTTAACCAGGCCACTCCTGGTTAAAAAACATGACCATCCAACCTTTTTTTTGAAATTCATCACTGCACTGTCGCTTTAGTTGGGATGATTTTTCCATTCAATTCCCTTTTCTGAAAAAGTCATGAAAAAGTCCATGGTTCCAATTCGCACCAACCAGATCCCCTCACATCACAACCGTCGGTTTGTGTTCGCTGGGGTTGACCCCACTCGCTTCTTCTTCGTTCGCTCTTCGAAAGTCGACTGAGTAAGCGAAAGTTGCTGCGAGGCTTGGAGGGGAGTTCTGAAAGGAACTCAGGTGCACCAGGAAATGTGACCATCTGGTTATTTAACTGGAAAATCCATTATAAATGGAGGTTTCTAGCTGGGAAAATCATCTGTGAATGGGCTATGGCTTCCAGTTCGCTATGTAAAATAACCAGAGGATATCTAATTTGCTTTGAAAGCATGTTAACTGCGATTTGTGGTACTTTGGAAATATGGAACTTATTAAATGGGGTAGATAAATCCAACAATTTCTGGTGATGGTCATCCCAGCATGAAAGTGAAATTATCCTTCCAATCTTTCAGAAGTGGGGGGTTTTCATAGCTGGATGGTTGATTTCTTACGGAAAATCCATCGAACTATATGGATAACTAGGGCTACCCCCATTTCAGGACATGCCATGAAATGCCCATTTAAACTCATTACTCCCCATGAAAAATCGGGCCATCCCATCCAACTCTTCACCATGTTCTCCGCGGGGTCATCAGGAGTCATCACCATGACCATTCCAAGTCATGGGTGGTGTATTGTTGTTTTACCCACATTATGAAAAGCCTCCACCACCAAAAGGCTGGTTGAAACATGTTGAAACCCTATAAACTGCTTGGTGGTATACCTACCCCTCTGAAAAATATTATGAAAGTCAGTTGGGATTATTATTCCCAGTATATGGAAAAAAACATATTCCAAACCACCAACCAGTAAATCATGGGATGTTTACCACCGTTTTCAACTGGTGCAGGATTTCGCAACCATCCACAGTGTATGCGAATGATTCAGCTCCAACTTGCTCATGGAAAATTAAGATCCAAAGCATCAGCATCCTTGGCCTCTGAAAAATCCCGCGCAAATTACAGGCTTTTACAGTAGCTGGTTGGCGGCTTTAACCATCCTGAAAAATATGAAAGTCAATGGGAAGAACTATCCCATATATTATGGAAAATAAAAAATGTTCCAAACCACCAACCAGGTAGTATCTAATATAGCATGCTTTAGCCACATCCTTGTTTCTGAAAGGAGCCTCCTTAAAAAAAAAACATGGTCATGCGAGTCCCACCATTGATGATTTCCCATATGTTCCCATCATGAAAGAACCATGGCGACTTCGGGGATTTCCCATAGCTATGTTAACCACATCATGGTCCCGTTAAAACATCCATTTACCATCTGGTTATTTGTTACATAGCCATGGAACATCACCATGCTATTAAAAAGGGTAAACCATCTATTTCTATGGGCCATGGCTTCCATGGCGAACTGTTAGTCATAACCAGAGGCTATCCGGGATTTCCCACGTTCAAAGGGCAAATTTACCACGAACTCCGAACTCCCTTCGCTGGGCGCCGCTGGCACGATGGACGCTTTTGGCTCGTGAGGAAGCTCGATTGCGGAAGGGCTTTCGAGCCTCCTGCAACAGCCATTGTCACACCCCAAGATATGTTAAATCCATATATTAAATCCTGAAGTAGAAGATGGACATGTCCGAAAATCCTTATATACTAAAATGAAAAATATTGCAGTATTGAAAGTCCATATTCTACTTCAGGATGATCATAGACAAACAAAATGTGAGTCAATTGGTTCACATCCCAGATGTTTAATGGGTGAGAAATTTGTTTTCCCCGTCCAGAAATTGGCTATCCCCTCTGTAGGATTTTCCCGTTGGGAGGACTCTTGGGATCATCTTTTCGAAGGAAAAACAATTTTTCTGCCACCAACATTGTGCAAAATATCACGCAGGTGGTTATAGTTTACACTATCCATCTTGGTTTTGCCCTAATGACAAGAATCAATCTTCCTATCACACATTTTTAGCAGGCTGCTCCTCTAGCTAGCTCTCTTTGTTGCTTGTATTCGTCTGATTTGGCAAAGAGAATTCAGTTGCGAAGATTAACAATGTTTTTCCCCATTAGCCAATCGATGCCTATCCCTGACTGATGGGTTGAAAATAAATGATGATGATCAGCTATTCAGTTTCTCAAGGTGACAAGCAAATGGGTGTCTAGCGAAGAAAAACTGTGGGAGTGATCAGCAAAAACACAAAGAATGGGGGCGAATATCCGTGTATATACATATATATATATATATATGTTTGTCTGAAAATAGTTACGGGCTGCACTTTTTTTGGGGGATTTTTTCCCGTTTTTTTTTGGGATTTTTTTCCCGTTTTTTGGGGTTTGATGGTTTTGATTGGTATTTGCAGCGTTTTGCAGCTAAGCTCTCTGATTTGCATGGTGTTGTTGTTGTTGTGGTTGGATGGATGGATGGATGGATGGTTGGTTGGTTGGTTGGTTGTTGGTTGGTTGGTTGGTTGCTTGCTTGGTTGCTTGGTTGGTTGGTTGCTTGGTTGGTTGGTTGGTTGGTTGGTTGGTGTTGGTTGGTTGTGGTTGTTGTTGTGGTTGGTGGTTGTGGTTGTGGTTGTGGTTGTGGTTGTGGTTGTGGTTGTTGTTGTTGTGGTTGTTGTTGTTGTTGTTGTTGTGGGTTGTTGGTTGTTGGTTGTTGGTTGTTGGTTGTTGGTTGTTGGTTGTTGGTTGGTTGTTGGTGATGGTTGTTGTTGTTGGTGGTGTGGGGGTTGTTGTTGTTGTTGGTTGTTGGTTGTTGGTTGTTGGTTGTTGGTTGTTGGTTGTTGGTTGTTGGTTGTTGGTTGTGGTTGTGGTTGTTGTTGTTGTTGTTGTTGTTGTTGTTGTTGTTGTTGTTGTTGTTGAGTGGTGGTGGTGTTGTTGTGGTGGTTGTGTGGTTGGTGTTGTTGGTTGTTGTTGTGGTTGTTGGTGTGTTGTATTGGTTGTTGGTTGTTGGTTGTTGTTGTTGTTTGTTGTTTGTTGTTTGTGTTTGTGTTGTTTGTTGTTGTTTTGTGTGTTGTTGTTGTTGTTGTTTGTTGTTTGTTTGTTGTTGTTTGTTGTTGTTTGTTGTTGTTTGTTGTTGTTTGTTGTTGTTGTGTTGTTGTTGTTGTTGTTTGTTGTTGTTTGTTGTTGTTTGTTGTTGTTTGTTGTTGTTTGTTGTTGTTTGTTGTTGTTTGTTGTTGTTTGTTGTTGTTTGCTGTTTGTTGTTGTTTGTTGTTGTTTGTTGTTGTTTGTTGTTGTTTGTTGTTGTTTGTTGTTGTTGTTGTGGTTGTGGTTGTGGTTGTTGTTGTTGTTGCTGTTGTTGTTGTTGTTGGTGTTGTTGGTTGTTGGTTGTTGGTTGTTGGTTGTTGGTTGTTGGTTGTTGTTTGTTGTTTGTTGTTTGTTGTTGTTGTTGTTGGTGGTGGTGGTGGTGGTGGTTGTTGTTGTTGGTGGTTGTTGTTGTTGTTGGTGGTTGTTGTTGTTGTTGTTGGTTGTTGGTTGTTGGTTGTTGGTTGTTGTTGGTTGTTGTTGTTGGTGGTGGTGGTGCTGCTGCTGCTGCTGCTGCTCTTGTTACGTTGCGTTCTTTTGTGTATTGTTGCGGTGCAGATGTGAAAGCAAAGTGCAAAAGACAGTCAAACGCATTGAGCCCCAAAAACTGAGATCGTATCAACGGTTTGATCAAATGGATCTCTTCCTTTCCTTTCCTTTCCTTTCGTTTGCTTTTCTTCCTTCCTTCCTTCCTTCCTTCCTTCCTTCCTTCCTTCCTTCCTTCCTTCCTTCCTTCCTTCCACCAGAAAACGGGAAAAAAAATCCCAAAAAAATAGCCCTCCAATAGTTACCCCTGATCGGCTAAGCATCATTTTCACCAGTACAAGAGCCACAAGTCGGTGTGTGTGTAGATTAAGTCGCCCATTTTCAGACAATGCCCCAGCTCACAGTTCCACTTTAGATTGGTGGTTAAAACCGGATTTCTGTGGTTAAAACTGACTAGTCTGGCTGTTAAAGCATGGTGAAATACCACGATTTTGGCGTTCAAACCACCATTTGGGGTTGTTAAAATCCTCCATGTTTAGCGATGGAAAGAGCTGAAGACTCGGCTGTTGGGAATTTCAATGACAGCAACCCCAAAAAAAGACGCAGAACTATTTCCGAACCTCACCATCACCTCCCCAGTGTTTTTCGGGAGCCTTCCACTGTTTCCGGAATGCCTGAAGCTCAAAACAGACTGGAACCGAAGGTCAGCACTGCCATGGTTACAATCCATCAAAAAAAACAAGCACTTTCACTTGCAGTAAAAAAAATATGGCGTCACGGTCAACGTTGGCTATCCGGCAAGAATCTCATTTTAAGAGGAACAATTACTACATTAGTATCCAGTATCATTCCTATATATATATATATGTGTGTATACAATATACATATTCGTACATAAGTTCGTTAATTCTCTTCAACCAAACAACAAACCAGACCCAACTTGCGCCTTTCCCTTCACCATGGCGCAGAAAGTGGTGAGTTGCGTGGACCACAAGAGTTTTTTGGTTTCTTCATGTTTCTTCTTTGGCTTCCTAGTGCTTCAATGTTGACTCATTATGTTTCTGGTTACCCTCTGGTAATTTAACATAGCTATAGAAAATCACCATTTTTAATAGGTAAACCATCTATAAGTGGGCCATTTTCCATAGCCATGTTAGTTTACCAGAGGGTATGATAATTTTATAAAAGAACAGATCTTTCGGTCGACCAGCACCAGGCTACAATCTCCGGCCAAAGAGCAGCAGTTTTCAGCCGAGGATGCACCAAATCGGATTTGAACTTCATACATGGAGCCGGAATGATTCATGCTGATTTGAAGCCAGAATTCAACAAAATAATGGTTTTATGTGGATATAACCTTTATATATATATATATATACCCATATAATATGATATTTCCAATAATAGTGATAATGGTTTGGAACTCCAGTTTTCTGGCTTGCGTAGGCTGTGTACTGCTTCATGTTGATTCTCTTGGCCAAGGATCAGCTGCGGTTCAGCAGGAGATGTTGACTCGATCAGAGTGATAGACCCCTAGTGTTTTCGATATAGCATTCAAGAAACTAGCAAAGAATAGATCTGAATAGTATATAATCCTCTCCCCTAATATTAGACACCCCATTTTTATGGTCCCAAAATGTCTCAAATATGTGTAAATCCCCTACTAAACCATGGTTTCTATGTGGTGCTCAATTTTTTTGGGGGAAGGGATTTATAATGATTTATAGTATATTTCGAGTATACAGAGTGTACAGGGTATACATACAGTTCTAACCCTAAGCACCAGGAATCTATTTTGGCCAAGGGCACTCCGGCTGGGAAATCGATGAAATATGAAGGGAGAAGGATTGGAGAAGGCCCGACTCAAACATGACAAGCCAGCAACTCCAGAAAAAAGGGAAGAACTAAAAGAACAATCGAAACCATTCAAACTCAAAGAACCCCATGTTATAATTGGGGGAACCCATCAGACCAATCAATTTGACAAGCTAAGGAATGGGATAGCCATCTTTTCCGTTCTCGCCATGGTCTGTGGAGTGGGCACCCCACCGGTGTCCAAAAAAGCCGCAGGACTGCTTCTTTGGCAGCGCAGATCCCGAAATCGCTTGCTCAGAAGGATCACCAACTTGGGAGCTGTCCAGGGAAAATGACTGGAACCATTGCCTTACTGGTGCTAAACGTAGGGAATGGATAGGACTGGGGGTTGCTGGGATGATTATTACTAGTGATACTGGATCAGTCCCGAAAATTCCCTACTAAGCACCAGTAAGCTGGTATTCATCAGAAATTAAAAAAGGAGACTGTCAGAAATGAACGCAGTCTGAAGAGTCGTTCACCCCACCACCCTGAGGCATTTTAGCAACCTTTAGTGACTCGTTATGACCCGTTGCTTTCCTTCCACAATGGTTCCCAGAATTTCTCAGACATCATCTCAAACTGAGTTGGCAAGCGGCAACCTAACCTATTGGGAACATCTGCCCTGTGCGGCTGGAAAATTTCTGAGCACCATAACTGTTGGTGTCTCGGCTGAGTTTAGGTGTTCCGTTAAAACTAACGGCCCCCGGCGGTACCCGGTACCAACGAGATGGTTACCTTCAGCGCGGAGTTCAGCGGAAGGGGTTCAACTTGGCAAAGAAGTCGCCAACGTTCGCGATCGCATCCTCGTTTTTCTCCGGGTAGAGAAGGGTTACGAGAAGCCATGGAGCCCTTGAAGATAGAATCACCGTGGTATCAGAAAGTCACTACTTAAAGGTAGAGTTTAATCACAACAACTGGAGTTGCTCCACACTACTGGGACGGGGGTTGGAAGTTAAGGGGCACGGTTCCCCACAGGTTCTGTAGACAGAAACCTTTATCCTGCAGACCCGGTATCTACAAGATCTACAAGTGATTGTTTTGCAATCAGGAGGAATCTGCAGACAGAGTTCTTTTATGATCTTTTATGTGTTTCTGCAAAATGTTCAAACGTTCAGCTGGCTTCCAAATTAACGCTCAGATGTTTTAGCTACTGGTCCACCCTGCGCCACCTTCACCACAAGGAGATCCACGCTACAACGAAAACCGGCCACAGGCGAATTTCTTTCTACGAAAACAGGCCAGAACATGCGGTGGGTAGAAAAAATCCTGCACCAATTTGGATGTTTGAAACCCTATACAGGATTTCGCAACCTTCCACAGCATTTTTAGAAACGAATTCCTAGACAGCCCGCTATGCAGCCTGTTTCCAAATTCCCCGGGAAGGAACCCCCGCTACACGGCTTCGGGGTCACCTCTCCACTCCGAAGGGGGGAAACCCCAAAACGTCATGACGAACATCAACAAAAGATGCCCGCAATGCCATAAACCATCCCCATGACGATAGTTAGATAGTTTCTACAAGCCACAAATGTGCCAGCCAGCCGATTTGAAAAAACCTTACCATATTTCTGTCGGAATCTGCAGCGATACCAATGACCCAGCTATGACTTTGGGTACCCATAACCAGGTGCCCAACATAGGTGTCCGGCAGATCTTCGGCAGCACCTCGGGAACGATGAAAGAACGAAGATGTGTGGTCGGGGGTTCACCAGTTGATTTTACCGTTTTTCAGAGAGGATGTGTATCTCATATACCCTCTGGTAATTTAACATAGCTATGGAAAATCACCATTTTCAATGGGAAAATCCACTATAAATGGCCATTTTCAATAGCTATGTTAAATTACCAGAGGGTAAACATGTTGATAAACTGGTTAAAATGGTTAATGTTAATTGAAAACTGCTTTTCAATCAACATTTGAATGTTATCTAGAAATGGATAAAAATGTTGATTGAAAATGGTGAAACACGTTGGTTTGATGGTGATTTAACCAACATCAGGACTTTTTTTTTAACGAACAAAAAATACGTTGATTCCCTATGTTAATGTAGACTTAGATCCAATGTTAGTATCTTACCAGGACTAAGAATTGCCAGCAGTTACCGACTCAGCAGTGTCTGGTGTGAGGTAACGGATGATGTCGGCAGATTTCGGCAGCAAATTGTGGATGATCTGGAAAAATATGTTTTTTTGTCATTGCTTGTACACAACCGTCAGTACTGTAATGATAATGATAATTAATGCTGGTTAATGATGGTTAATGATAATTAATGCTAGTTAATGATGGTTAATGATGGTTAAAACACCCCCTAATGGTGGTTAATGATGGTTACCATCTGGTTATGACTAACATAACCATGGAAAATCACCATGCTATTAATAGGTAAGCCATCTATAAATGGGCCATGGCTTCCATGGCTATGTTAGTCATAACCAGAGGGTACTAATTATATCCCACTATATCCCCGTGACATCCCCATCTCATGATGTTTGCCACCCATTTGTCTTGCTTGAATCCGTAGTAATCACCATTTTTCTTATAGCTATGGTGTCTAAACAACACACACACACACAATTAAAACGCTGTCATGAAATCATCACAAATTCATCCCCAGTCCCCAGGTTGATTGGCAAAATGATCAAGTTGCCTGTCATCCCCAGGTTGATTGGCTTAAAATATCTTAAAATTATATAAAATGATCAAGTTGCCAGATGTTGCCAGTGAAAGCAGCAGAAAGCAGCATGTTTCCAGTGCCTCCAACCGTCGCACTGGGCGGCTCCGACTGCAACAGGCTTGGATTCGCATCTCCAAAGATTTGGCACGTTGATACACGCCCTGCACCGCCTGGGAAAGCTGAGGGGAAATCGCAATTTTTCAGTGGCTGAAGGATGGAATGAACATTGGAATTCTTTAATGACTTTTTTGTGTATGCCCCTAGATTCTATTCCGACTCAAATTATTAGTTTCTTTTCCTGTTTCTTCGTATTGTACTTATTTTTCGTCCTGTTCTTTTCCT
>CAMXCT020003137.1:22500-75139 GCA_947184155.2 Cladocopium goreaui | reverse complement strand
TAGTTGTAGTTGTAGTTGTTGTGTAGTTGTTGTTGTTGTAGTTGTTGTAGTTGTAGTTGTTGTGGTTGGTGTTGGTGTTGTTGTTGTTGTTGTTGCTGTTGTTGTTGTTGTTGTTGCTGTTGCTGTTGCTGTTGTCGTCGAAGTTAGGGTAGTTAAGTTAGTTAAGTTAGTTAAGTTAGTCAAGTTAGTTGAGTTAATTAGTGTCTACCTTTTCGACATCTTCACGTCAAAAAAGGCTCAAAACCCTCAGTTTTTTACACTTTTGACTTCGAAATGTGCTTCGCGCCACAACGGCGTGCACTTTTTTGACACTTTTTCGACATCTGAACCTCCAAAAGTGGTCCGAGACCGTCAGTTTTTAACACTTTTGACTTGGAAATGTGCTTCGCGCCACAACGGCGTGCACTTTTTCAACATCTCAACTTCCAAAAGTGGTCCGAAGCTGGTGTGTTTTGTACATTTTGACTTGGAAATGTGCTTCGCGCCACAACGGCGTGCACTTTTTCGACATCTCAACTTCCAAAAGTGGTCCAACGCTGAGGTGTTTTGTACCTTTTCACTTCGAAATGTGCTTCGCGCCACAACGGCGTGCAATTTTTCATCTCTCCTCTGGCCAGCTGGCTCCGCACCCGCCGCTTTAGCGAGCCTACTTTTCGACCCTCCGGAGCCACAAATTATTGGAAAAACACAGTGTTTC
Organism: Cladocopium goreaui; assembly: GCA_947184155.2. Taxonomy (NCBI): domain Eukaryota; class Dinophyceae; order Suessiales; family Symbiodiniaceae; genus Cladocopium; species Cladocopium goreaui. The sequence goes on along the minus strand of CAMXCT020003137.1, from coordinate 74,442 downwards.
GCGACTTTCCTACCTTTTCGCGCATCTGCATCTTCTGTCTTCTTACTCTTTCTCTTCTACTCTTCTTTCTTCTAATCTTTCTCTTCTCTCTGCCTCTTCCCTGCTCTGCTTTTCATCTCTCCATATTGTTGGAAGTTTGACTTCTAAACTTCCTTCGATAATATAATATAATGTAATATACTGTAATATAATGTAATATAATGTAATAGAGTATAATGTAATATAATATAATATAATGTAATGTAATGTAATGTAATATAACACAATATAATATAATATAATGTAATATAATATAATATAATATATATATATTTTTGAAAATAATATAATATAATTCATTTTTTGATATAATATAATATAATACAATATAATATAAAATGATGTAATATATATAATATTATTATATATCTATATGCTTAAATAAAAAATAAGTAAGTAGATAAATAAGTATATATGTGCACATAGATGGACAGATTGATATGGGTCGATGCAGTTTGATGTAGCTTGAACTGTTGAAGCTTCCCGAAGAAACCAATTACGTGCAGACTCAAGGGCAACAGATGATCGTTTTGTGTAATGACTACGGTGGCAGGGATCACAACTTGGTGCAGTTCTTGAGTCTTTTCGTGTTGTCTCTACTTCGCAGAGCCACACACTCAGTCCAGTCCGCCGGTGAGATTTGAGGGATGACTTGCCTTGTGGCTTTGATGGCGTTTTTCGGCGGTTCAGACGCTGGAAAGCACAGTCAAATTAGGATCTAGAATCTAGACCTAGATCTTTGCTGGGAGTTGTTTACATGGCCAAGGCATCGCGTGTCCATCCCACATCATCCCAAGCTGTGTGAGTTCGAAGTGAGACAAATTGGTAAGTTCCAAGGTATGAGGGGTCCCTGTGTGAGCTGTGAGTTCTAAGTGAGACAATCTGAGAGTTGTAAGTGAGGTGGATATCCGTTTGCGTCCAGGACGCCCAAACGAAATTCGGCACACATGAGGCTGCCAAGAACTCAAGTCCTGCAACGCCAGAGGTGGAGGTGCAAAGTAGTGCAGAGTCGGTTTGGAGAACAAGACCAACCCAGGGCATTTCAATATTCAGACCAGGTTTGCAATGTATGTGGCGCTTGTTGCTTAAATATACTACTGTATACTAATTAATGTCCAAGTGGTGTTGCAAAATGTGCATCATGTGGATGCTTCATCCCAGTGGGAAGGTGGCTGACAGTTGCTGTAGTTTGCATATGCTGGCACTCAATTTCTTTTGAACAACTTGTTGCTGATTCCCACAATTCCTGAGAAGTGAGATGAAGTTGTATTGTACAAGCTTAAAATTGAATATGTTGATCACATTGTATAGCTGAAAAAGGTTGTCCTTGAAGTTTGATGATATAAATATCATATTATATATATACCAGTAGTACCCGCACGAGGCGGGGCGGAAGTTGCCGTAGGGATATACTAGAAGACCTTTCTCATCTATAGAACTTGCATGCGCCGTGCGCCAGCCAGGCCCGTGCGTGCGTGCATTCTGCGAAAGTGGCGTCCTGTTTCACATGTCACATTTGAAGCCCCACTTCGCACTTCACACTTCTCACTGCACTCTTCACACTCCATACTTCACACTCCACACTTCACACTTCACACTGCACTCTTCACACTCCACACTTCACTTCGCACTGCACTCTTAAGACTCCACACGTCACACTTCACACTCCACACTTCACACTTCACAGTCCACACTTCACACTTCTCACTGCTTTCTTCACACTTCACACTTCGCTCTTCACACTGCACTCTCCACGCCCCACACTTCACACTGCACTCTTCACACTCCACACTTCATCTCATCTGAGCTCTTCTCACCTTTTCCCAGCTCATGTCTTCTCATCTCATCTCTTCTCATACGTCATCTAAGCTTTCATGAATCACTTCCCAGTACTACTTCGAGAACTTGCATGCGCCGTGCGCCAGCCAGGCCCGTGCGTGCGTGCTTTGTGCGAAGCTGTTGCAGTGTTGTTTTCCAAGAACATGACCTGCGCGCGACCCCGGTGCAATGCAACGCCAAGTGAACACTTTCTTCACACTTCACATTGCACTCTTCACACCCCACACTTCACACTTCACACTTGCACTTCATCTCAACTCATCTCATCTGAGCTCTTCTCATCTCATTCCATGTCTTCCCATATGTCAGCTAAGTTCTTCTTGGCTATTTTCATGTCATCTGAGCGCAGCTCAACCTTTCTCATCTCACCGAAGCTTGTCTCAACTCATCTCGGCTCTTCTGCACGTCAGAAAGCTTGAGACAGATGCATTTACACAGGAGAGTCTTTGCAAAATACTTTGTACTACAAAGCTCAAAGCACTTCCCAGTACTACTTTGTACTACATAGCTTGCACAGAGTACTCCCCAGTAGTTCTTTGCACACAAGACTTGAAGAAACACCTTTCATTCACCTCATCTCACCTCTTCGTAACTCATCTCAATTCTTCTGTATGCCAAAAAAAAGGTAACAAACAGAATCTCTTGTGCACACACTTTCAATATTGTATACCCAGGTTAGGTGAAGCTTGTGGTATATTGTACACCTAGACCATAATATATTTACAGTATTGAGGTGATTAATGATGCCAAGCGTTCATGCATTGCACTAAATCTCAGCTGCAAGTCTTTCGTCAAGACAACTTGTAAACATGGTGTAGTTGTTATCTGTCAATCGGACTCACACAGTCCAGGGTCAACAGCTGCATTCTTTTTCTGCACTGCACTATGTCTAGGTTTTGGCAGCTCTTCTTAATCCGCAAACACTTGTTGGCAGCCTGGTTGCCCGTCATGGCACTTCACGAAGCAAATCAGGCAAGCAGTTCTCACTATCCGCAATGACATTGCGGACCCAAGCTGCATCTGTTTGTGACAACACCTGCTCGGTAAGCACTCAACAACATCGCCGCAGCGCGCACATCGTCATCAGTCAGGGCAACGCAGTGATGTTCTGCCAAGGTATCGTCTTGTTCCGTGCAAAAGACAATAATTGTATTACGCATGCGGCCGCGGCACCAAGCAACCTTGACGCAACCATTACAATGCGATCTGCAGAGACTGAGTTGCAAAACACAAAAGAACTACTCGCAACGGCGTCGGCAATTGCAGCTCCAAAACCGGATCTTGACGCCAAAGCGAAGAAAAGACGATTTTGAAGCACTTTTTAAAAGGACTTTTGAAAAGGAAAATTACTAGCGCCAAAAATGAGAAAATCTGCTGACAAATCACTGTCGCAGCCTTGATGCAGCCACTCCAATACTCAATGTCAAGTCTCACAATTTTTTTTGTCCGTAACACGGAAGTATTGCTTCCCAACTTCCTTTGATAATACATATTGTACATAATAGATGACTAGATGACATAAATCTCATGACTGGTCAGGCGCGAAGCATGGAGGTGGGTGACAGCGAAGCAGGGATCCACCAACAGGTATCGACAGCTTCCCAACCAGGAAACCTGGGATGTGCGGATGGGATGAGATGGGAGGCCACAGCTGGGCACAGCCGGGCACGGGTCAAAATCGGGGGCAGAGATATTATTCTTTGAAAAAAAACGTATTGGGGGTACCCAATTTTGAACCATACTCGTGTTTGTATAAATCTTTTCGGCACGGCGCAAGAGATTTCATGTGCCGATATGTCCAGATGAATGGCGATTGGACGTGATTTTAAAACCGCGTTGATTCAACAGAACAAACATGGGGAACCAGTTAGTAATAGATGGATGATGATGGATGTAGTGATGTAGATTCAGCAGATGGTATGGCACGAAGATCTTGCAAAGTATGGCGATCCTCTGTGGAGGAGACGGTGACTTGAAGACAAAAGCCATGTGGTCAGAAACTCAATGGGTTGTACAGAGATGGGACCAAAGGGAAGGTACCACAGAGCTTCTGAGTCAAGATGGCTAGAAGTGAATGTTTTGAAGATATGATGACCTGTATCAACTCAGTTCAATCCACCTCCATAGTATACATATATAATCATATAGATATATATATATATACATATAGTACTCAAGGGGTTGCTATCAAGATTTTTTCTGAGGGATTTGCGGTGGGCCAGGGGAATCTACAGGTATAGTTAAATTTGCCATGGTTTTCAGTCTGAAAGACAAGCGAAGCTAATCAAAGGTAGGCGCTGCAAGTCACGCATTGGTCAATCAACAAGTTGAATTACTTCTCTATCCGCGAAGAAACGACAAATCTGATGGTCAATAGCCAGCAACCAGTCACCTCTTGCTTGAATGGCCGAGGTTCCACAATGTTTGTGCCATCAGTGTTTGGGTGTCTTTGGCAGGCCTGCAGGTGAATAGACCTGGATATATCAAAGTCAAGGGGGATCATTTGAATCTTGAAATTGAACAGTTCTGAGGATTAAGGAGCCAAATCTTGACAGGAACACCTCAGGGTGTGAGTCAAACCGATATGACAACACCAGATTTTGGTGGTGTCTGCACCAAACTGAGTAAGGCTCAGGCAATTGGTAATCCTTGGCTTTGGTTTAAGGGAAAATCTCCCACGAATAGATTTCATGATTAATATATTGACCATGTATATAATATACATATATATGTACACAATACATACATGTACGTATACACGTGTATATACGTATACACGTGTATATACGTATATACATGTATATACGTATATCCGGTTTTGCATATATATATATGTTCTTTGTCAAGTCACTCGGATGTTGACACAGGCCCCATGTGCCCCGTGATAACCACAGCCAGGTGCTGCCATGTTCCAGTCACAAGCGAACTTGATCTCTGTGGTGCTGCTCGGCTATGGAAAGGTAGGGTCACTGATCCTCTACTACCAAATCTTTTTTGGGTTGTCTTTTTGTGCAAGAGTGGACGAAGGACCGAAGGGAGCGATCTTGCACAAGGCATATGTTCGACCAAATTAGTCCTGCAGCAGACTTGCATCAGTGTTTGGATATGTTTGGATCAGATATGCCGCTCGAGAATTGGCGCAACATCATACTCTGTCAGCTGAAGGACAATTATTGTATGCATTGTTGCATGTGAGTATGATTGTCATTTTGTGATGGTGATTTGGTTGGTGCTAGAGGCTAAGACCCTCCCCCTCGCACATTGCTTTCCCTTGAGATTGAGAGGTTCAATACGAAGCATTTGCAAAAAGTATCAGATTTCGCTCTCCGTGCAGTCCCACTTGTAAAAAAGGAAATTATGCAATATTATGCAAATCATGTCCTTGCATCTCCGGCAAAGCTTTTTTGGGTGCGAGCTTTGTTTCACTCAAGGTGGAACATGGAGACAAAACATAACAACGCTAAGCTTTGAATCCCTTTTCAGGCTACGAAATCAAAAAAAATGAGCTCAGCTAGTCATGTCCTATCATGTCCTCAGGTATATAGTGCTTCTCTTCCACGGCATCTACGTCTCGGGTGTCGCACATACCATGGAAGGCCGAGTGAAAGCCCTGCGAAGAGTTCGTATTTTCAACATGCCGCATGGCGTTGGATCCATGTTGGAGGGTTTTAAAGCAAACGATGTAAAATGTGAAAGTACACAAAAACACTTTTGAAATTGGGAATGCTCCAGTCCTGACTGGAAAGTTAATCTCATCCAGAGCAGACCCATGTCGTTGATGTATCCCGATGTTTCCCGCTTTTTTATCGAGCTTTGAGCGCTTCAAGATTCAAGGCTGATGATGGTGATTTGGACCTTCTATCAATGTCCATCGCTCCCTTGCCCTCTTCTTCTGGACTTGGCTGATACAGGTGCCGGGTGCCGCCGGGCCACCGGGTGTCGCGCCTTCATTCGCTTTTGCTCCAGGAGCCAGCGGTTTCCTGTCGCCTGCCCAGTGCGCATGGTTGGAGTCGAACCCTGCGCCGGAGAACCCAGTTGGTGGATGTTGTAGTTTTGTGATATGTTTTGTTGATACTTGACGCATTATATTACTGTAAACTGCAGTAGGTTGGATGTGAATGAAGTTCAAAAATGCAAGCCGTCGATTTCGTTTTGTGATGTAGGACTGAGATTTGAATGACTCTGCATACAGTGGGAACTAGATGGGGCCAACACTATGGCACTATGGAAAATGCCTTTGCTTCTGCATGGACTGATCTATGTTCGAAGGGAACTGAAAAGAGCTACAATGTTTGGCCAGCCAATGCCAGCAACAATCTTGTAATGTCATAATTAATATTATTGCTTTGATGACTCCTACCATTTTGACCCATTTTGTACCTGGATATACCTGGCCACTCGCCGGTGGTCCGAGGTCCGCAACCTACGGCATTGGTGCGCAGCGTGGTATAAGCCTCCTGTTGCAAAGCATCGGCCTGCACAAGGCTCGCATAGTTGGCCTGTGCGCATGATTTGGTGCCAGAGACATCTTGAGACAACATGTATCTCCATGAGCATGAGGATCGAAATGCTGATGGTGATAATGACGATAGTGATGATGTTGATGATGATGATGATAGTGATGGGGATAATGATCATCACCATTAAGATCATTATGATCACACATAATGATAATCATGATAATCATGCTAATCAAGATAATCATGATAATTGTGATTATTATGATAATCATGATAATTGTGATAGTGATGATGATGATGATGGTGATGGTGGTGATGATGGTTATGATAATGACGATAGTGGTGATGCTGATGATGATGATCATTAGGATTTTGCTGGTGATGATCATGATGATGATGATGGTGATTATCATGGTGATGGTGATGATGACGATGATGGTGATGTCGATGATGATAATGAAGATAGTGGTGATGATGATGATGACGATTTGATAATGAGGATAATGACGATAGTGGTGGTGATGATGATGGTGGTGATGATAATGACGATTGTGGTGATGATGATGATGATGATGACCATGGTGATAATGACGATAGTGGTGATGATGGTGGTGATGATGATGACGACTTTAATAATGGTGATAGTAGTGATGATGATGATGATGATGATGGCGACGATGGTGGCGACGATGGTGATGGTGATGCTGATGATGATGATGGTGATGTTGGTCATGGTGATGTTGATGATGGTGATGATGAAAATGACAATAGTGATGATGATGATGGTGATGGTGATGGTGGCTCATGCGTCAGACCCGGGCTCAATACCTGGGTGCAACACTAGGCGGACAGCCAGTCCACTACCCCACCCCTGCAGTTAAGGGGATGAGCTAGGGTGCGGTCCGTAAAACGACTCTGATGGTGATGGTGATGGTGATGATGACGATGGTGATGATGATGATGGTGGTGATGGTGATGATGGTGATGGTGGTGATGATGGTGATGATGGTGATGATGGTGATGATGGTGACGATGGTGATGACGGTGGTGGTAATGAGGATTGTGATGATGGTGATGGTGATGACGATGACGACAATGACGGTAATGATGGTGATGATGGTGATGATGGTGATGATGGCGTTGGTGATGATGATGATGGTGGTGATGGTGATGATGGTGATGGTGGTGATGATGGTGATGAAGGTGATGATGGTGATGATGGTGACGATGGTGATGACGGTGGTGATAATGAGGATTGTGATGATGGTGATGGTGATGGTGATGGTGATGACGATGACGACAATGACGGTAATGATGGCGATGATGGTGATGATGGTGATGATGGTGCTGATGGTGATGATGATGATGATGGTGACGATGACGATGACGGTGGTGATAATGAGGATTGTGATGATGGTGATTGTGTTGGTAATGGTGATGACGATGATGACAATGACGGTAGTGATGGTGATGATGATGGTGGGGATGGTGATGTTGATCAAGTCTCAAACAGGGCCAAATTAGGATCAAAAAAACAAATAGGGTCCAAACCATGCAAGCCACAGGTGAGAAGCACCGTCTACTTCGACTGGCAAAACGTCTTCAACATAGCTGGGATGCCTAGAAGTAGTCGCATCCCGATAGTGAGAAGCGTGTCAAATAGCCAGTTTCCTCTGCATGTTGGTAGGGTAACACAAAACGGAACTATATTTTCTGAGCTTTTTCAAAGAGTCTTCCTTAGGATGCTCTGAGAGGCTGTTTCAAGATAGATGTGGTTGGCCCAACGCATCCATTGTTCGAACTCCAAGAGGCCATGGTGGTTCAAGTGACCTGTGATTTTCATTGACATTTTAAGTCTCCCAGGAACTTCCAAAATGTCAATGTGGCAGATTTATGTTATATATATGTACATTCCAGTTCCTTGCGGTGATTGGCTGTAAATCATACCCATCTGATCTTATCTGACCTCATCTAACATGATCTCGTTGCCTTTGTACCTGGCGTGTTCCAGGCCATCTTCTTTAGCAGTTCTCTGCTGGCGGTTGTTTGCTCAAAATGGGAAGGCCAACTGTCCCAGAAGCTGAAGGACGGAAAGAACATGGCTGTGAGGAACCAAAGATCGGCTTGGATTTTTTAATATGTATAATAAATATACAATATACACATTGCAATCTTATATACTAGGTGTGTATAATTGTATATATATATATATATAATTATACATAATATATATAATATAAACTGTCATATCATTTCATACTATATTTAAATGTGTGTATATGCATACTATATGAAATGATATGACATTGTACATATATATATATGTATTTATTTATTCATTTATTCATTTATTCATTTATTCATTTATTCATTTATTTATTTATTTATTATTTTATAGTATTATGATTATAATACATACCATTTTCTATACATACATGATTTATGTTATTACATATAGTCTTAATTATAGATATTATTACAAATTTTACAAGTATATAATTTTACATGTTGTGTTTATTCTACATTACCTATACATGATTTGTGTGGTAGATATATAGTAGAATCATATTACATATTATATGTATGTGGGTTGCATGTCCAACATTGAAACAGAACTGAGAACTAAATGTTTGAATCTTTCGATTGCGAGCTGACAGCTGCCGAACATATTTCTCAGCACGGACAGGTTGGATACGTGTCACATGATACTCGTAGCTCAGAAATTCATAATGGAAAATGATGGAATAATCCTAGTATCCCAATTTATACCCCTATGTTCTCCATATTTGCCTAATAACATTTTGGAGATTCACTGGTGATGACATGATCCATCTCCAAACTCCAGGATGACGCGGAGGAGTTGGAACAGCGGTCTGAGTTCTACATTTCCCACATGACCTTTGGCTGCATTTGCTGCACATCTTTGGCTCCTGGACCGCCTGGACCCAGGCGATTTTTGATTCGGAGTATATTGAGAGCCCACCGAGAATCTCCAAAAGTGTTGAACATCACAACCTTAATAAAGGATGATAAAGGATGTGTGGCCAATCTTGGCCTGGAGGTGCCCAACATCCTATACTTCCTGGTGTCAAAACACGTTTGAGTTTATATCATACGGAGCCCTGAGAATGCTTAGGAAGTGCTGGAGAAAGCTGGAGCTGGATCAGGTCGGAACAGCAAAATCTTGGCAAACCGAGTCTCGAATCGGATCTTGGGGGGCCGTTTTGGATCCATGTGAAATTGCTACTGCTGCTACTGGTTTTGGAAGGTCAAAACGAAGCATCAGATTCTGCGACAGAAGTTGCCACTTGGCCACAGAAGGTGGAGATAGAAGCGCGTAACATGGTGACATGGCTATGGATCAATACCTACTAATACCATTTTTAGTGGGATGAACATCCATTTACCAGCTATTTTGATGTTCACCAGGGGTACAAGGTTTTGACACACTGCCACATGTTCAAAATCTCCAGCCAGTGCAACCACCCAAGAGAGGGCCACATGATCCGCCAGTGTTCCTCGAAGTGTAGGAATAGATCAGATGATATCTATCCGACTGGAGTGATACCACTAGAAATAGATCATATCAAGTACCATCTATATGTACCATGAGTAGTGGGTTATATCAATCATTAGAGATATCATAATATCAGTGGTGTCAGTACCATTGTATTAAACCAAATTTTAAGATAACCGTACCCTTTTTGGGGGTGTGATTTTCTTGATACCCCGAAAACGGGTAGATGTTGGGAATTTGGGTATGGATTAATTAATGAATATACATACCCCAATTATATAATGATTGTAATTAAGACACATTGTTTGGGCTAAACCCAATTCAATAATAAACTCCAACTCAGCGCTCATTTAGGCGTGACCTCATCAACCACTTGAATCGCTTGCGGGTGGGCGACAGCACCGGGCATTTCAGTTTTTGTCATGGGTTTGTCAGGGGATCTTGATGGATTTTGCCATTCTGTGACGCCAGAATTTGATGTCACATTGGTTTTCGCCATTGATTTTACTTGATTTTAACCATTGTTTGATGACCAATGGGAACACACATGCCAAGATTCTGCCATGATTTTCCCGCAGTTTTCCTGGCTTCCGCCAGGGCTTTTGGGCCAACAAGAGGCAGATCACAGGGGCAGAAGAGGCTGAGGACCCGGCGGGGTTGAGGGATAATGTTTAGAGGATTTTAGAGGTGGGGATTTGAAACACCATTAGTTTATGGATCTCTATTATTGATGATTGTTGGTATACTTTATTGTTGATGATCTTTGATTGTTTTTGTATGTTTTTGTTGTTTCTGATTGTGTGTTGATGTCGTAATGTTCATCTATTTTGATGGTCTCAGAGGATGATTCTGGAAAGGCAAAGTGCAAGCCCTTTGATTTGCGGGGAAGGGCTGGCACTGCACACATGAAATCAGTGCAAAGACAAATTATTGCAGGGACTTTCTCGGTCTCGGTGTGCCTCTTTCACGTTTTGGTGAAATGATGTCTGTATTTCTATGTTCTTTTGTTCGCTCGGTTTATTTGTGCTGTGACCAGTGCCAAGACTGCATTTCTTTGTGTGCACTTCATCTAATTATTGACGCATGCGTGAAAAGGACCGCGACCACGTCCTACGATGATCTACGATGCAGTTGTGCTACTTTTTCTCCGACATTCTCTTTCATTCTAGTTTCATACTTAGTTAACTTAATGTAATATAATTACTTGTAAGATTGTGTAAGGCTCTTAGGAGATCATAGGCGCCATTCAAGTTTGGACATCTCAATCTTGGAGAACGCAACCAGCGAATCAATTCTTAGTGCGCACCAGTGCCAGCTCCAAGGGATCATAGGAAAACTTCATAGATTTCTTGGCCACAGATGATACGGGCCACCATGTTTGTGAATCATCCATCAAGAACTCATCTCAACAAAATCTTAACAACTTGGAGTGCACTACTGTACATGTTTTTCTAAGCAAATCTGATGGAAAAGCAATAGGTTCTTCTATCATGTGCTCGTAGGAGAGACTACGTGCTTGGAGGGTCTTCATGCAGAACTTGTGCCTGTCCTTGGCCTCAGACCTTCAATTTGCAGGTCCTTGTTTGCCCTTCCACGAGGCATCTCTCTTGCAAGGTTCCCTACGTTGCCTATCAGAATCATGTAGTTATGATAGCTTGTTAATTTCATGTCGACATGGACACACGAGTCGCATCGTACCTTCTCCCTTTTCAGACAATAGGCGGACGATGGCGGACCTCTCCATTTCCGAAGCCAGGCTTTCTGGCTTTGAACAAGATCAAGTCGTACCAAAGCTTATGAAGTTCGCGAAGGCTGCAGTGAAATTTGACATCCCAAAAATGTTACCAGAGCTTGTAGGACAAGTAAGAAGATGCTTCTGGGCTGATTGCTACTATACTTGGCATTCATCCAAGAATCTTTGCCCAAACGCTTGTTAACACTCTGTGTGTGTGTATGGGTGTGTGTGTGTGCGCGCATGAGGGTGGCTCCAAGATGAAGTTGAAAGGTGTGCGTTTTTTAGATGTGTTTTTGGTGAAAGGAAGCTGGTGTTGCAACGGAATCAAAGAGTGCGAGGCCCAGAAGGATCCATGTTGACTGGGTCAAGTTTCATCATCAGAAGTTATCATAAGCTTGTGATGGTTGGTAGGATGTCGATCAAATCTAGATCCATAGATATCCATAGTGACCAGGATATCCTTCAGCAAGAGCTTCCCCATTTTCATAGAATTGGATGATGGGAAAATTTACAGGAAAACCCTATATTTGATGGTATATTTACCATGGTTTCCGGTTAAGATTTTCCCTTAAACAAATCCATTGACATTTGCTGCCCATTTGCGGCTGAGGTCCTGATGGCTCTGATGGCTCTGATGGCGAATTCTGTGTACCTCTGCCGGATTGCCAGGGCCTCGTGGCAGATGGATGCGCAGTGCAGGGGCAACTGTGCAGTGAAACAACGAAAAAACAAGCATCGTGTGCATAATATTTTCCATAATATAGTTCCATAATATAGTCAGATTACGCTTACGTGGTGGTTTGGGTTGGTGGTTTGGAAGTCTGGGAAATCAGTGTTTTCAAAGTATTTTATTTAATATAAAAGTGTATAATTTTAATGAAAAAATAAATTACTCTACTTCGTGTGATCCCCACCATGACATGTCAGGACGTATATTTGGACATATATTTAGTATATTCTGACATCCTATCTGACATATATTCTGGCATATATTCTGGCATTCTATCTGGCATTCTATCTGACATATTTTCTGACATTTCATCTGACATATATTCTGGCATTCTACCTGTCATTTATTCTGACATATATTCTGGCATTCTATCTGACATATATTCTGGCATATATTCTGGCATTATATCTGACATATATTTTGGCATTCTATCTGACATATATTCTGGCATATATGTTGGCATTCTATCTGGCATTATAGACATATATTCTGGCATTCTATCTGACATATATTCTGGCATATATTCTGGCATTCTATCTGGCATTATATCTGACATATATTTTGGCATTCTATCTGACATATATTCTGGTATATATGTTGGCATTCTATCTGGCATTATATCTGACATTCTATCTGACATTCTATCTGGCAGTCTATCTGGCATTCTTCCTGGCATTCTTTCTGGCATTCTATCTGGCATTCTATCTATCTGGCATCCTATCTGACATTCTATCTAGTATTCTATCTGGCATTCTTTCTGGCATTCTTTCTGGCATTCTATCTGGCATTCTATCTGGCATCCTATCTGACATTCTATCTGGCATTCTATCTGGCAGTCTATCTGACATTCCTACATGAGGTCCGGCAGGGAACACTTCGCGTGGATACTCGCAGTTGAGGTCCGGCAGGGAACACTGGGCGTGGATGGTCGTGGTTGAGGTCCGGCAGGGAACACTGGGCGTGGATGGTCGTGGTTGAGGTCCGGCAGGGAACACTGGGCGTGGATGGTCGTGGTTGAGGTCCGGCAGAGAACACTGTGGATCGCCGGTCGCAGTTGAGCAAGGACGACGAGGACGACGAGGACGACGAGGACGACGAGGAGGACGAGGAGGAGGAGGAGAGGAGGACGAGGAGGAGAAGGAGGAGGAGGAGAAGGAGGACGAGGAGGCAACTGACATAAAATCTAACAACCCTCACCTGGCAGGTGGGGAACTAACTAATTAATAGTTTTTTTCATAATTAAGTTATTAAATAATTCTATTTTTTCTTACTGACTAATTCATTTACTTTTCAATTTTATGATTTGTCTTTCAATAATATTAGATTCTGGATGAGATAGATGAGATAGATAGATTTATTAGATGGATGGGATTGGATGGGGTATGATTGATAGATAGACAGACAGACAGATAGATAGATAGGATCGGATAGGATAGGATAGATAGGATAGATTGAGTGGTTCATTGAATTGATTGATTGGTTGGTTGGTTGATTGATTTGGTTGATTGATTGATTGATTGATTGATTGATTGACTGATTGACTGATTGATTGATTGATTGGATGGATGGATGGATGGGATGGATGGATGGATTGATTGATTGATTGACTGATTGATTGATTAGATTAGATTGATTAGATTCATTAGATTCATTAGATTCATTAGGTATGTTAGTTAGATAGACTAGATGATATTAGATCGGTAACCAGGTACGTAGGTAGACAGATTAGATAGGTAGATAAGACAGTCGGACCTGGGAGGATTCGAGCCTCCAACCAATTGTGTTTAACTTCTTGTTTGCATGCAAATGGCAAATGTTTCCAAACAACAGCTAAATTCACAGTGACTTCTGAAATTATAGTTAAATTATAATCTACTTATTATCTAATCTAATCTCTATAATGATATGATCTATAATAGTGTGTGCCTGTATTTCCATAATATAGTTCCATGTACAGTATATATTTGTATAATTTTGACTTGTATATATGTCCATGTATTTCCAACATGTTTCCAGCAAATAATATACCAACACAGACATTAGACTGGTTTAACATAGTTTAGCTTTGAAACTGTGGAAAGGCGACAATCTGAGAGGGTTGAAGGATCAAGCCTGAGGTCTGTGGGAAGACTCTTCGCAGCAGTATGAGAACTGGATGCTGAAAGAAGGCACTTTCAGCTGCCGGTGACACAAGCAGCTTGGGTTTGAGCCATAAATGGGGAACATGACAACCAACCGGATTTTGGACTAAACGATTTTCAGACTAGTTTTAGCATCAGTCCAATGTCTCCAGGTTTGGATGACAAGACCGCTGGTCTGCTTGAAGAATGTGTCCTCTCTGCCATGAGGAGTTGCTGTGAGTTGGCTGATTCAAGACGGCCACTAAGGGAATCCTTTGGACCAGCAGCAGCGCATGCCACACATGACGTTGCTGTTGATGTAAATGGTTTCTAGGGCGGGAAATGGTGCGATTGAAGTGTACATAGTGTACATATGTGTACATAGTGTATTTACTAGTTGCTAGGTACTGCTAGTTATCATTTATCATTGGCGATTTCTTCTAAGCATGACATGAACCTCCCACTTTGCCTGGAGCGGAACAACAGAATCTGCGGCGAACGCGAACACTTTGTGTATCGGATACACAGGGCATCACAGGGCAATGTCCTGCATGAACCGCTCCAACGACCAGGAGCGAGGAGCTCAAAAGGCTCAAGCGGATCTCGGCCGTTGACGAGGACGGGATCTCTGGGATTGGTTTTGTTTATTTTTTGGTTGATTTCCCGTCCATCATCCCATCCTCCCATCATCCTCCCATCATCCTCCCATCATCCTCCCATCATCCTCCCATCATCCTCCCATCATCCTCCCATCATCCTCCCATCTTTTCAACTTCACTATCTTCACTATCTTCTCTGCTCAGACTGCTTGTCGGCTTCAGATTTTGGTGCATGGCCCATGCCCGAAATTCGCTTGCCTGGATGCCCATTGCTGGAGAAATCGGTATAAGTTATAAGGTCATGGCATGTCATGGCATCAATGTTGTGTGCAATCTAGCCTTTGGCAATGTGCCACTACATCCCTTTCTGTGATTTCGGATGAATCCATATTGACTGGACACATGACAGCGCTGTTGCATTTCCTGACTAGGCGGAGCTTCTTGAGAAATGTCGGGCAAGCAATCCCAGCCAAGAAGCAGAAGGAGTTACACAGGACCGATCATTTGCAATTGTCCAAATGCACATTGGGTTGATACAGTTGATACATGTTCATACTATAATTATCTATAATTCACTTGATAACCACACTGGCTGCTCACTGTCAGCAGGTTGCAATACCTTTTTTGGTAATCTTGTTGGGCCTGTGGTCAAATGTTCCGCTTCAAATGGATTCAACATTGCTTGCTTGCTTAGTGTTGAGAAGAAATCCGATCAGATGTTTGTTTAAGAGCGACAACTTTCTCAATCTGCTTTGGAGACTTGCGGCACCTCGGAAGGATGTCTCATTTCGAACAGCTCACGAGGCAGGGTAGTTCTGCTACTGAAGAAGTCAAACAAGGTCTCCCTTTCACATATTTTTAGATGAGCTAGTCAGGGCTGCAATCTTTCAATACTCTGAGAGACCAGACATATGATATTGAGATGACAAAGCGCGAGTAGTGAGCCTACGAGTCTGGAAAAGAAAGAACCATTCAAACAATGAGAAAAGACGCAAGCCATTTTCGCATCTTGGGACTTTGCCCGCCGAGGGTTCACAAGATGCCACATTTACAAGCCAGCAAGTAGAGGACCTCCAGTCGTGAGCGAAGGTTGAGGAAAATGTTTGATCAATTTCTGATGACCAATCAAAATCTGTCCCAAAGTTGTTCAGGCCCTGCAACTATTCAATACATTTCAATACTGCTCAAGGATATTCAAGATACCCTCTGGTAAACATACAAAAAGCTATGGAAAATGACCATAGAAATAGTGGATTTTCCCATTAAAAATGGTGATTGTCACCATTTTTCATGGGAAAACTCACTATAAATGGCCATTTTCCATAGCTATATTAGTTTACCAGAGGGTATTCAAGGTTGGAGAGGTCCCATGAGTCCCATCGTGCTTGAGGAGACGCCAAGGGAACGAAGACCTACCTTGGAGGTGCCATGCTTCCTGGCGGATGGAGGGAGTTGCCCTGGAGGGAATTGTGACTCCAGTGGATTTAGGGGTGCAATGGGCTACACTATTTTCAGACAAACCTATTTATATATAATTATACGTATATAATTATTATACTGTATTATATTATATATATATAAGTATTATATATATAATTTTATACTAGATTTATAATATATAAATATATTATTATGTATTAAAGATTATATATATTATATGTATTATATGTATTATATATATTATATATTATTATTACATATATATATTATATTATATATCATATATAATATATATTATATATACTATATATTATATATTCTATATTATATATTATATATTATATTATATATTATATATTATATATTATATATCACATGTATTATATATACTTTATATATTATATATATTATATATAATATATTATATATATAATAATGTAATATAATGTATATATGTATAATATATATATATATATTATCTATATACATTATACATTATGTATATACGTATTATATTATATATATTATATATTATGTATATTATATACATTATATATTATATATATTATATATAATGTATATAATATACATAATATATAATATATATATTATATATATATTACATATTATATTATATATATGTATAATTATGTATACACACACATACGTTTTTGTACATGCGCAATAGGTGGAAAGACTATACGCTACATGTGGTTTCCCAAGTGGCTGGCAGGAGTTGATGAGGCGGACCCGGCCCTTGGTGGAGGCCCTGTCTCAAACCGAATCCCTGGGTTTGAGAGATGTTGAGAGGTACCATGTTTTATCAGAGTTAAAGTTATAATAGTATATAAATTATATCATAATAATAGTATTTAATAATAATAACTGCGGTTTGTCAATCCAGTTTGGGCCGCCGCCAGCAGTGGCAGTTCCAAGCTATGGTTAATGTGTTGACCTCATATTTTGGACAGAGTTGGAATCCTTTTTTCGAGCCTCCCTTGAAAATCAGATGTCTATTTGAAAAGTCTATTTGAAAGTCTATTTGTATCTATTCAATTATATCTATTATCTATTATATCTATTTGTATCTATTATATCTATTTGTATCAATTTGTATCTATTTGTCAAGTATCCAGAGATGATCTGAAAGCTCCAGAATCGAGGCCGCCATTGATGATTTGCTCTTCTGCAGTGTTGGTCCAGATGGCCTCCGATCTGAAACCATCGAGGAGATCGACATCGACACTTTCAGTCCTACAGCGTGCTTTAGTTTTTTCAAGGCTTGAAGTATCTTCAAAGACGCTCCTGCAAAAAATAAAAGCTTTCTCTATAGACTGGTATAGCAGAATCAATCAATTCTTCCAGGGGATCTGGGCTGTTGGGATCAGGACCACCGGAAGGGCGACGATCCGAGAAATTTCCTGAGATTGCTGGGAAAGGCACGCGCTCGATTTTTCCTGAAAAAATGGATGGTTTCGTAGTGGAAATGACCAAAATTATTCCATTTGGAAGTCTTAACTATGTCCAACCCATCTTCAATCCATATCTCAATAAAGCAAGAGATAACCCTTGGGGCTATGAGGCGATGTGGTCGCATACCTTCGCGCTGCTTGCGATATGTGCAATGCTCCAGTTTGCTCCCCAGATCTCCCCAATCAGGTGGTACTCAGTCCTTTTTTTTGCAAACAAGATGCTACTATTTTTTGGGTTGAACGGCTTCAATCAGGGAGGCTATGTGTCGTTTGGTTTAGATACCTCTGGAGTCTGCGTGAAGTTCAGGTTTGCCAGCTACCGCTCTGTCCTCGCCTTCGGGACCGTTTTCGCTGTGGTGGCTCAGATGAAACTGGTCATGTTCGGCCCGTTCGGCCTTCTCGATCCAGGGCCTCAGGGCCTGTGTCAACGCAGAGAGATGTGGAGAGACTATGTTTAGTTTTGATTGTCTCCCAGATGCACATTGTAGGTCCCAAACAGAGATATCACCTTGGTGAAGTTCACGACATATGGAGGCATGTGGTACCTATATGATCTATATGGTTTATCATGGACTATCAAATTACTTTACTTCGTGTGATCCCCACCATGACATTTATACATGTTCTTACTGGCACATCTTCTGGCATTCTATCTGACATATCTTCTGACATTCTATTTGGCATTCTATCTGGCATATCTTCTGGCATTCTATCTGACATATCTTCTGGCATTCTATCTGGCATTCTATCTGACATATCTTCTGGCATATATTCTGACATATCTTCTGGCATTCTATCTGGCATATCTTCTGGAATATCTTCTGGCATATCTATCTGGCATATCTTCTGGCATATTTTCTGGCATTCATTCTACCTGGCAAATCTTCTGGCACTCTATCTGACATTTTATCTTCCCCTGGGGCTTCTAACGTACCTTATATTTCTGCCCCTCCCTATGTTCGTATCTTAAATCTGCATCTCGTACCTTAAATCCCCAATTGTACCTTAAATTTATGCCTCGCACATATTTCGTGGATTCGAGCGTTTTTTGTTTTTTGTGAGTTTCGGCCACTTCCATGGCTGCCATTTTGGTTTGAACCCTGTCAAGCCATCAAATGCCAACAGGGGTGGATTGGTGCGCCCCCGCTGTATGCATGCAGCTGTGCGTGGGTGATGTGGAAGTCCAGGACACACATGACCTCGCGTGTCAGGTACATGTGATGGCGTTTGCCTTTCTGGCATTGGTGTGAAAGAGGTACCCTTCATGTCATCCAAGTTCTTGAAGTTTTACATAGCCATCAGCTAACATTGACAGGTTCCTCAATCCCCGACCAACTTCAAGTGTCAAAAGGCCGGGCAACTGGCCGTTTGTTACATTAACCTTTTCATCCCTGCATGCATGTATCACAGGGTTCACTGGACTATGTGCCAGGTTGGATGCGGGACTTTGATACCCACCAGGTGCCAAGACCCTCCCTCTGCACATGAGATGCATGTGATGTCGACCATAAGGTATGGGTCAAAATGTTGGTGGTCCATGGATTATATGAATGGTGGTCGTCCCACAAAAGGTTTCATTTATAGATTTTGACCCATACCGTAACCATATGTGACCATCCTATTATATATACACCTTCCGTGGATCCATATTGAAATTTCACGGTGTAGCATTTGGCTTGTCAGTTCCTTTGCCCATCATGGCATCGCCAGTGGTGGAAATGTGGGCAGAAAGCCCAACCCTGATGAACCGGGGAGCAGTTGGTAGACTCACGTTGGTCACAAATCCCAAACTTCTTGACCGTGCAGATGTGGTGGCCAATGGGGATGTCATATCTCCAATCATCAAGTTTTTGGGAACCAGAGTTACAGTGAATATGATCAAGGAACATGTTGAGTTGTTCTTTGAATATTCCCGTCCAAGAGGCAAGAACCATGTCTCCAGTCATTTGGTAGCAATTTCAAAATTTTCAGCAGCTAGGTTTATTTCGATAGATGTGATGCTATGGGTCAAAATTGGGTACCTGGATGGCTATTGCAATTAAAACTCCATTGGATAATTTTTGACATTATCATTTTGACCCATAGATCGATAATATATACGAGATAGATCTATAACCCATCCACTGCTCCGTCGGGCCCAGGTGACCGCGCGAAGTTCCAGGCTTGGATCATCAAGAGGCTCATCACCGAGTTCAACCGTGCTGCCCGTAGAGGGCACTACCCTAGGGAGAAAGCCATGAGGGACATCTACTTGAATGCTGGGATGACTCTTCCTTACAACCCCCGCTACTCGGGCATAATGTTGGGACTTGGAACTCATGCAGAAATCATATGATATTGTTCAATTCCGTCACTACTGGGGAGGATACCATGTTCATGCCCAAGCTCAGGTGAGATGGACACGGACGATGGGGATGATGATGATGAGGATGGCACTTGTGAAGGTGGTGAATCTGAGAACGATGATAGCGTACCATTCTCAGTCAAACAAACAATCAACATAGATAATTGCTCTTATAATATCTTATTGTCTTTTTTATTGTTCCCATTAAGGCTGAAGATGAAGAAGTCACACCCTTCGACACGGAACCAGGCCAGTCATATGCAACCCAGCCCTTGGGTCTCACACCAATTACTTCCACAACGCAGGTTCTGATGCGGCCTTGGAAGAGGCAGGCTTTACGTCACCGTTGCCATCACAGCGATCCTCGCATAAATTATGATCAACAATTGGATCTATACGGCAAATTTATCACAATATCCAAAATGGTTATCTCACAATATCTCATGTATACTTTGCGGCCCTAAGGAAAGAGTTTGGATGAGTTGGAGAGCACAGAGAAAGTGTACCAGCATCGCGTTGTCTCTGTTCGCATGGGATTTGGATGCCAGGATTGTTTGAAATGGCACCCGGAGTTGAATGGCTTGGTATCCAAACCCTGCAAGCAAGTTGTGGTGCCTTCTCTTCCGTCCATTGAGAAAGCCAAAGTTGGTGAGAATGCAATCCCCTCAGAAATTGATGGCTCTGTGGCCGTTAGTACTGGTACACTGGTTAAGGGGAGTGAACATGAACTTGAAGAAGAATTGGAGGCAGAGTATGCTTACTTACGTTTACAGGAGGAACTTTTGGTCGAAGTTGCACTTCTTGAGAGCCTTCAGGAAGAGGAGGAAAGGTTAGCTCTTGAGGCGATGAGGTCACATGTGAATTCCACTGTCAGCGCATCGAGCAAGTGCGCACCATTTCCAGTGGGTACTTGGTCAATGTTGGCAACAGTTACTGTTATATAACTATAATATATATCATATAGGCCGGGTTACATTATTTATGCTTGATAATTTATAAGGCCTACCATAGGTATTTGTAATTGCCACCAGCCATGCTTTAAGGTACCAACCTGGATGCTGTGGACACACTGCCCTACACCATGCCCGAAACAGTTGATTCTGGCTTTCTGGTGGAGGAGACCCATTCGTACCACATTAATTATATAATCTATTCCCTACTGACCCCACTCCTGAATCCAATCCATTTGTCCGGGGCCAACTTCGCCAAGCCAAGCGACAGGACAAACACGACATGTTGCCGGCAGATATCGAAATCACGACCTCCAAGAAGTTGCAGGCCCAAGTTTTGGCCTCGGGAGCGGCAACCATGGCTTGTTCCTGGTAGCTCAAGGTATCTCAAGGTGTTAGCTAAAACCAATCGTGATTTCCTGCGTCCAACGCGCATGATGGGGTATACCCACAATAAATCCCAGTGGGTAAGTTTGGGGAGGTAATCTCATCAGGTATTTAATTTATATGTCTTAGGACTTATGTAGTCTATACGGGATTTAAAATGGGTATACCTCAAAATTTGGAGTTTTTATGCAATGTATATCTGAGCTTGCAGGCAAAAGATGCAAAGAAAGATCAACAAGAGGAGGAGAAGGTTGATCCAACTGTAAAGGGTCATGAGGAAGGAGAAACAAATGAGAAGGAAAAATGTCAGGAGAAGACGAACGGAAAGGATGAAAACGTTGAGGAACCAAAGTTAGACCATCACAAGGAAGGACAACAAGAGGAAAAGAAGGAGGCTAGAAAAGGAGATGAACAGGAGGTGGATCCGGAATTTGGGTGGTTGCACAAATTGGAAAAGAAACCCAGGGAAGAGGCACAGAAAGAAGTTACTGAGAAAATCGCAAGACTTGTTGAGGAACACAAAGCAACACCAGCACCCGAAGTAAGGGAGGATCCTTTGGCCAAGAACTTCAAAGCGGCACACTTGCGACCAGTCTGTGTTCAAGAACCTTTTGACCCTGCTAGTGTCAAAACGTGGAAACAAGAGCTTTCTGAAGCAGAGGGCACAGATCGCCCAGAGGTTTTGGCAAAGGTTGATTGCATTTCCCCAGCTCAACAAAACCAGCTAACCAGAGCAGCAGAGGATGAGGGCCCAGAGGATGAGGAGGAGGATTCGGAGGCAAGCGAGGAAGATGAGGAAGGAAAGAAGCGCAAAAGAAAACCTAGGAAAGGAAAGGGAAAAGGACGTGGCAGCAAAGGAAAGGGAAAAGGACGTGGCAGCAAAGGAAAGGGAAAAGGACGTGGCAGAGGTCGAGGCCGAGGAAAGTCTTGCCACAAGGAAGGAAAGGAGGAGGATCAGAAGGATGACGAAGATCACAAGGATGAAGGCGACAATGATGAGGCACCGCCGCCAGCCCCAGATGCAGGTGGAGAAACAGTCTTCAAGAGATTGAAGAAGTGTACCACACTCCCTTACCTGCCCAGTACGGAAGCAGCTGCAGCACCTGACCCTCAGCACTCAGCCCCTGCACCCGTTGACAAAAAAAAGGCCAAGAAGACAGCAGGAGCAGAGGAGAAAGGATCCAGGGTGAAGAAGGCAAAGGCTAAAGCAGCAACAAAGAAAACTGAAAGCAAAGGCAAGGTCGAGGCCAAGGCAAAGAAGGCTGCCTCCGGAAAAAGAAAGGAACTCTCTGAGGCTGAATTGCTTGAGAGAAAGGCAAAGTTGAGCCGCAAGAGCAGTGCCTACCATGTGGCGAAAAGGAAGGCCAAAAATGAAGGCTGTGATCCGGAGGAGGTTGAGAAAAGGGCAAAGGAAGTCAGGATCTTATTTATTGTGCACGTTGATCCCATGATGCACAATTCAAACAATATATGCCATTGAAATTATTATATATTGGTTGTGATGACTAAGGCCTACAAGAACACTGACTGATCCGTCGGTCTGGCCGTGAGCCTGTGGGGCTTGCTAACATGAAAGTGTTGGCTGTGGGTTGCTTGACACGTGCATGGGTAGCCATGCAATCTATATAGTTTTCAAGGGTGGTTGCTCAGAAGCACTGGCCTGTGAATTGTGGATAGATCATTCTTGGCTCTGAACTCTGAACACGTGTATAGGCATTGGGATCCAATCAGCTTGGAAAATCCAATGTGTGCACTCGAAATCGTTTGAAGCTATGGTCACTGGAATCCTATATAGGTGATAAAGGATAAGGATTAATATACGTATTTGGATTCTTATCCTTTGCCATCTTATATATTGCATATATAGTACTATATCCACTAATGTATGCCCCGGCCACGCAGGTTGAACCATGCCGCGTTCTGAGGGATGGGCTGTTCGATTTGGAGGTGCGCCCGCCCCCGTGCCGTGCAGTGCAGTGCCTGCACACAGCCAACAACTCTGAAAGACTGATCACTTGTTGGATCATGAGCTGATTTTTGCAATGTCATGGAACTCAAAAATTGTCTAGTTCAGCCATTTGCAGTTTGGGCTCTAATTATAGGAACAGTAGGCCAGCATCCCCCTCTCTTTGCCATGGACCCATGTGGGGAATCGATGGTGGTGAACTTGATTCAATTGGGTGCACCCAAGGCCAACGGCGATGTTGTCAACATATGTGCACATTCAAATTTACTCAAAATATATAGACAGTCGGCATGAACATGTCCACCCCTTCAGGTCCTAATTGCAGTTACGTTGATGGTGATGTGGTCTACGAATGTGCCACCGATCCAACGTCGATTTCAATTCCTTGATCTGTTTGCTGGAGTTGCCAATGCTACTAAAGTGTGGTTACTAGGATGCAGCATGCACAATCACCCCAAAATTGTTGTAGAGGTCACGGCCCCCTGTTCTCCCATGATGCCCACTGCCTTGCCAAGGAGTTCAGCGGGGTATGCCACTGCAACGGTGGATGAGAGCCACAGGCCTGGTGAGCGAATCATGAACTTCCTCACCCCGCCGGGATTCTTGTCGACTGTCCGCAGGTAGTCATGATAAAAATCATCTTAATATAAATGGGGATGCGGAACCTAGGTTGACTATATACATTATCCTTTGCGAATGTGAAGAAGCTCTCAATTTAATGGGGCCCGAGTGTGCCTCTTGGGGCATCCCAGCGAGGGGGACATCGAAACGAACATACATCAATCCATTTGGTGCAATGGAACTGGGCTTTGTGGCTGATGCCAATGAGTGCGTGGCAAAGATTCTTGTCTATATGGCTATGGGTCAAAAAAGGGTACACCGATCTATATATATTAATTAATATTTATTTAACCCTTGGAGTAGTATTATGTGGGGGCTTAACATTTTTTGACCCATACCCATGCATGCATAATGCATGTTCAAAGTATCGAATGGCTGTACGGGATATCCACCAATTTTTTGCTGAGGTTAGTGCTGTGCCTATTACTCATGATGGCAAAGCACGCCTATTTTGTGATTGAGCAACCGGCCAACTCATTGCTGCAAAAAGCACACCGCTTTGAAACGTTTATCAACCACACCTGTTATGAACCTTTGATTGCAATATTGCATATGTACTGATGTCAACTGGTTTGCCCTGGTAGTGACCCAAACAGTCAACTATATCTTGTCTACCTAGGTATATTCATGCCGCTTTTGGATGCAGCTCCATGGACATGGTTCTCCCAAACCAACCATATGCTATTCAAACGCACCATGGGTGAATTGCCTTAATTTGGGCCCTTTGAGAAAGGGGGTTCGTCTTGCAAACACGGTGCTGCATACCACGCGTCAGACACTCAGGAATGGTGGGGGGAACTTGGCAATGATTCGATTCTCCTTAACTCATGGCATTTGAACCACAATTCTACAATGAGGTCGTTATGTGAACAAAGAGGGGAAAAAAAATTCTGTGGTTCAGCAGATCTGAAAGCCACAGCGTCCATCCCTCAGTAGTTGATATACTCCAAATTGCGTAGATGGTCACTGTTTGATTGGGAATCGAGGTGCTATCCTGTTGGTTTTGGGCAATGCCTACTAAAGGCCTGGGAAAACAGAACCTCTTTCCCAGCGCATATGCGACACCGGTTGAAGATTGACCCCACAAAAACCGACAGGGAGTTGTTTGAAAGCTTGCCGCTTGGAGATGTATGGATCGACGGCAAAATGCATTTGGTTTGGAAATACATGTATACGTCGAAACATGTTTCCATACCAGCAAGCTGGGAGAATGCCATGAAGATATTTGATGATGAGCTCACAAAAAGGGCAGCTCAGCTGCATATATATGTTTGCATGTTATTTGGCAAATATGAAACTCAAACCCGCTGTCCCATTCCCTTGAACCTCCGTGCTGCCATCTTCTGCTGAGGTTTCTTTGCCTGAGGCGGACCGACAAGCCTACAATGCGGAAGTGCTGGCCTCCAGTGTCGGTTGACAGCTTTTCAAAGGCTCGTGCACTCTAAATTAGCATTTTGAGATCATTGCGGAGATTTGGGGAAAAAATGGTGGAGAAAACGTACCGCAAAAACGTGCAAAACGAGCGCAAAAGAGTGCAAAATCCGCAAAACGACCGCAAATTGAAAATCGGGTACCAATTGATTCTTGCATTTGCCAATTTGTTTGAATTTTTGTGTGGATCAAGGAGTAGCTGGCTAGATCACTGACGGTTATGTGTGAGAGGCTGCACTCTTGCAAAACACTTAAAGCAGGGTGTGCCATGGTTTGTGATGGCAAAGATCTAGACGATGTGAAAGCTCGTATTGCGGACCCTCTTCTCGATTATGATTCGGTATATATTTTGAAATACTTATCGCATTATGTTCCATGCATTATATCGCTTAGTGCCTGTGTCATCGCCCTGTGCCAAGGCTTCCAAAGCTCGGATTGCCGCCTTGCAATCGAAGATGAAGGGCCGTGGATCTGATGCCAAACCTGTGGCCGTGCCAGGCCAACTCATTGGTTCTGAAATCATGGGGGTCCTTCCCAGGGGAACCATGATCATATGCATGGCATGGGCTTGATACCATATCAAAAAATCAACATGTTATATATAATATTATAATACCTAGGCCCCCAGGTATATATTTATATACACCATTGCTGTCATTCAGGACCATACGTATCGAGATCATTGTCCAAAAAATGATGTGGCCTATTAATATATAAATTGGTTTGGATTAGAACTCGTTGTGCAAGGTGCACCGGCTATTGCTGCTGCTGATGGTGCCTATGTAGCCGGCACTGCTATCCGGGGGATTGCTGGTTTCCGGGCTGAATCTTTTGATGATGACAACAAGTCGGCTGTACCAACATCAGTGGCTGGTGAATCACCTGCCACGACACCAATGAGACCAGTGGAACTGTTAACCAGATTCAAGTCTAGTGCCACGATTGACACGGTTGAGGATTCTCCTTCTCCCGAGCCCCCTTTAATTGAAAGCCAATGGCGGGTTGATCCTACCCTGGGGCCGGGGCCTTCGCCAAGTCGACAGTTGGAGGATGTCAGTCCAACGCCTCCAGCAGAGGAGACCCATGCGGGATGTGAGGCATCAGGAACCCCACCACCACCAAAGGACTCTGAGGCATCAGAAATCCCACCACCACCAAAGGACTCTGAGGCATCAGGAATCTCAACGGGTTCCCCTGCCCCTTCGATGGCACCAAGTGCAGTGGTCTATGACAAATACTACTATCAGTGCCCCAGCTAGTATAATCATGTTCGTTGAAGGTTTCAATATATACATAACACCCCCTTCGATCCTTGGCAGGTGCAACCGGTATGTCAAGCCCAACAAGAAGGGTGAGTTCAAGGCTTCGAAGGAGGTGCTGGATCTGTGGAAAGATAAGGAGAAGGGTAGTTACTTGGATTATATAATGTGTCATGGTTGCTGGAACACTGGAATAGTGGGACCATGTTCAAAATATCGATTGCTAAGGGGGAAAGCTACGGGAGCTCCTTGTCAAGCATGGTGACTTCAAAATCGTGGAGATGACGTTGTCTCGGTGGACAAAACAAACACATGTGACTAATGTGGGTGGCCGCTGGTGCACCAAAAAATACTTGGAAGAAGTGTGCCACTACAGCAAAAGCATGATTGATGCCAGTTTTGCTCATGCTCGTTCCATGGGTCTGGTGAGAACCAACAACGTACACAAAGAAGAAGAAGCCCGTTTGGTGCTTGATGACACTTTCAACAACAGGGATGAAACGGGATCGTCTCAGCAGTTGTCGAGTAGTGCTGCCATCGAGGACTAGTGTTTGTCAAATACATGTGCACGTTAGATTCGATGGTTAATTAAAAAAAAGGTTGCATGATATATTAATCATAACATGCTTGCTTTGCAGGATGAAGATGGTGCCCTCTTTGAAGGGGTACCGGACGCCGATTCATCGGCGGCTGCGGCACCTGAAGATGTTGATCGAGCTGCCCATGCTGCCGCTGCACAAGCGGCTGCAACCTCTGCGGGCATTGGGAAGTTTCTTAACCATATTGGTCCAGGTCAAACCCATGCATTATATACATGCTGTAGTGCAATAGTGCTCGAAATAATTTGAGACATCCATTGACTACTTAGGTTGGTTTTCCCAACGCTGCAGAAGAACGAAAGTGTCTTCACGATTCTCCCACAATACATATCGGTGTTGGGAAAGAAAATCGACAATGCTTCCGTCCAGAAGGATTAGTTCGGTGGGTGGGTTCCGTCAGTGAATATAATTTCATGCGATCTATGGTCAACCATAGTCATGGAGCCCCTCTTGACAGGAGAAGCTGCTCAAGATGAAGGGCAATGATCGCGCTTCTACGCTCTTGGGCTTTAGATTCAATACCATGCATGTACCAATTCAATTCCACTTCGCTGGGTATAAAAATGTATGGCATGAATTGGTTCCAATTCCTAGGTTGGCTGGCGAGTTGCAGAAGTTGGTGGATAAGATGAATGCATACTACAGCAAGCTCACCGATTTGCAAGCTGATTATGTGGCCACAGACCCTGGAATGCCCGGCATTTAGTATCATATGGTCAGCATCAACTTGCAAGTTACCCTTTTGGTTGGCCCAAAAATCTGACCCCATCAAATCCCAAAAAAGGCTGTTATATCCCTTGGGTATATATTATATACGGGTGAGTTGATAGGGTCAGATTTTGCGGGCCAACCATAATGCTAATCTTTGTCCAATGCATATCATATGGGTATGAAATTGTGTGCAGGAATCACGATGACAAGAAGAAGAATGTTGTTGAGACCTTCACCAGTTGTACAAAGGATGATGTGTCTCTCAACAACTACTTGGCACGTTGCAGGACCATTTCATTGACCCATAATCTTTGAGTTCATCATATGAGATAGTAGCTTACTTAACGCATATTATATTGGTTAGATTTCCAATAGTTATAGTTATACTGCCACAAGAAACCACACCTCCGGGTCCTTCCTTTTTTGGGTGGTTTATCCTTTTATAAACAATGATCAAGTCATCATTTGGAAATATATAGATCACACTAGTCTGATCATTATCCATTGCTGCCAACACAGGACCCTGAAATCGACCACTTCTGACAGAGCTACCCCGAAGGCAAGTCCCAAGCACTCTAAGAGCTCGGGCAAGGCAAAGACCAACCGAGCTCCCAAAGCCAAGTCTCCGAAGGAGCCTGCAGGGGGCTCGAATCCGAAGCCCAGAAAACGCAAGACTGCTGATCCTGCCGAGTGATCGCTTTTTGTAAAGGTTGAAATAGCCTCGTTTCCTTGGCCGAAGTGAGATGAAGTGATCAATCATCTTTCTGAATTGCAAATTTCATGTTTTAGTTTTGGGGGATCTCCAATGGCCAAGCTTGTCTCAAGAGCTCTCTGGCACAGGTAGGTGCTAGCAATCCAAATTGGGGTCATGTTCAAAAAAGTTTACTGCGTGAACTTTGTCCATGCATTTCACTTTGGATGGAATGGATTTATATATCCACCCATGCATGGTTCATGTGCTATATATATAAAATTGACATATATTTTAAACATTCTATCGTTTCGGCCCTGCGCAGGCCTGACCGACGAACTTGGTGATGATGAGAAAGGCTCGGCCTGGGCCGAACATGTGCTGAATGCTGCATGCCATATGCATGCAATCGTCTAGTTGATTCCCGATTCTTGACAGGTATCCATGATGATGAATCTGGATCAGATGATCTCGCTGATGAATTCTTGCACCAAACGGAGGGTGGAGCTTCTTGACTTCCCTAGCCAAATGGGTCATTTGATTTGAGATCATGATCAACCTTTGATACCCTACAAAGATTAATTCTTATGGTCATAATCCATATGGCAAAAATCAACAGTTTATAGAGTTTAAACTACCCATCCGCAGATACTCCGGCCGAGGCTATCTCGGTGAATGCATGTATGCGAATGGCTTCTGTGGCTTCAAAACGGATGGCCAAACTAGGTGGGGGGGCCGGTGGATTCAATGAGCTGTAACCAGTACATAAATTATATTAGTTGGATGTAACTTCCCAAGTACAAGCCATAATCCATTCAGAATCCCTTGACATCTATATGCAAGTGCCACATCAAAACCAATTTTAAGGCTAATACATTGATCATTGACCTTTCCAGGAGTTGTGGACCCTGAGTTGGAGAAGCTAGCTCGCTACAAACGGGCCACAGCTGCAGGGAAACGCTACAGCAATCCATCTAGAGATTTCCACCGGTACGTGCGCAGAGATGACAAAGTCTTTCCGGTCAAGATTTCAAAAACCAGAATCCCAATCAAAGTGAAGAAGCCAAACAAGAGTGGGCGTCGAATCAACAAGGTAGAGCAGGTTGACTATCCCTTTCTCGCTTTGTCAACATGGATGGCCAGCATCATACCAAAGTGCCCTCAATTCTTCTTGGGTGGCAATTCCTTGGAAAACCCTTTTGGTGACATGCTCGAAGACTATTGGGCCAAATATGAAATGATTTGCCCGGACCACCCAATCTTTCTCGAAAAGTCATTGAATGAGAGAAGGGCAACCATCCCTATTGCTCTTCACGGGGATGAGGGACGTGGGCTTGCTCATGTCCCATTGCTGGTGATTAGCTACCAAGTGATCATCCCACACAATGGTCCCAATGCTTTGAACATCAAAAAGAACCTTGGTATATGTTATCTATATCAATTTTCTTATATTTTCCAGTTCTAAAAAATGGTGTATATTGTTTCATTGACAACTTGCGCTTAAGGCATTCGTTCACTACGCGTCTTCTGGCTTCCCTGATGCCTGCAACATGGTATGTTCGCTCTAGAGATGCTAGCATTATGGGCCTCTCCCAAGCTTTGGCTTCAGACCTGACGCTGGTATTTGAGAAAGGTGTTGAAATTAAAGTTTCCTGTCTGTACTTACTTTGCACATGTTTGAGACTACCCATTGTTGAGGTTCATGAAGCACTTAGTGTAAGCTATATTTGTTTCTTTCCAGCCCCTCTTGTTTCAGGTTGATGCGGACTCTCCTGGACGAGTCTTCTACGCGGCACTGGTGGGAATCAAAGGTGATTGGCCATGGCTCCGCAAATGCATGTGTTTGGTTACAGGTTTTCGATCAAAACGCATTTGCCATTTTTGTCCTGGAGATGTGGCTTAGTGCATGTGTGTGTGTTTTTATTTTTGTGGGGTTGGGTTGGCGTTTCAACCAAGTCATGTTCGAACACGGAATGGTTTGTGAATTCATGTGTGCTTCTGCGTGGCTTACATGTGCAATTCGTCTCAGGTATGGTGGGACGTCAGCAGCACTGGCCAAGCACGCGCCTTTGAGGGGGAAATCCCAAATCCCTTCAAGGTAAGTGCGAGAAGCCCTTTCCTCGATGTGCCTGGTGTGTCGGTGGAGTCTATCAAGACTGATGTCATGCATACCTTTAACCTTGGGGTTGGAGGTGACCTTTCATCATCAGCCATTGTTGCGTTGTGCAAGCTCAATTTCTTTCCGGGTAGAAGCCTTCAAAGTAGGATGGATGCGGCTTATGAAGACTTCAGCAGTTGGTGTGTTTTGAACCAGAAAACTGCAAGCACAAAGTCTTTTGAAAAAAAAAGGTTCCACATGAAATCGAACCTTGGGAGTTGCTTAATATATATTTTTTTATTTGTGCTGTGTGTGGGTGTCCTGCTGTATGCGGTGTTGGCCCATGGCCAGCACAAGCCAGGAACAATGACTATCCTCAAGGGGTTTCTCGAGCGCATGATGTGGCGTTGTTCTGCAAATGGCTGGGGGCATTCATGGCGCACAATTCCCCCAGAACCGCGCTGGCACCTCTACTACAAATCTATGTGGAAGAATGTATGTGTACACACGCATGTATTAGTAAAGGTTGAATATATGTGGGCCTAAGGTGCCAGCCGAAACCGACATCGCGAGGGTGCTGCAATGGACCTTGGATGCCTCCAACAAGTTCTTTAGTGGTCTTTACAGGGGTGGCATTTGGATGACCCGGGAGTATGCCAAAGTAGTGGTGCCAAACGGGTACAAAGCTGTCGAGACTTGATGTGTTAATGAACGCGCATTTGCACACACATAGGTGAGAGCACACCTTCACTCTGAGCAAGTGTGTGTGTGTGTTGTCCCATCCTAGGATGGCTACTCGGCGCTTGGGGCATTGAGTGCTCGCATGGGCTGGAAGATGTTCCGCATACGGCCCAAGCTCCATATGCTTGTGCATGTCGTGACCCTTGGTTTGCATGCTAGAATATGAAATCTGAATTTACTAGCTGGTTGTACCCCTTGCAAAGACCAAACTGTGCAAAATTAAGGAAAGATTTGGATCATCAACTTGCGTTGGGCATACCTCATATCCAGAACCCCGTCAGCATCTTGACTTATATGTCATGTCGAGATGTTAGCTTGTTGGACTTGGAATTTCCCATGGTTCATTCCTAAAAAACCCATCCCTGTTTGAGGTTGGTCCTGCTGGTCTGATGAAGACTATGTAGGCCGCGTTAGCCGCCTGTCCCGTAGAATCAACGCT
The DNA here is from genome assembly GCA_947184155.2 of Cladocopium goreaui. Taxonomy (NCBI): domain Eukaryota; class Dinophyceae; order Suessiales; family Symbiodiniaceae; genus Cladocopium; species Cladocopium goreaui. Next base: position 42,254 of record CAMXCT020003137.1, on the reverse strand, counting down.
GGAAGGCTCGTTGTTTTCCGGGTCATTGCTAGGAGCCTGATGTCTTACACTAGGCATTTTCTTAGGTTGTCCCAGGCAACCTGACTTGCTGAGATCCTTGCTGGGATCCCCGGCTGTTTGTCTCTGGCTTGAAGAGCACAAGCACGCGTGAAAGTGTGTGGAAAGAAAGTGATGGAGTATCTGGTGGAGGTCTCGGCCGATGGATGGGAAGTGATGGTGGATAAGTGATAGAACATGTTAACAACCATGATCAACCATGATGAAGATAGTCTCGTATCATTTTTTAACCAAACGAACCAAAATTTTCAATCGTACCTGAAATGGGTGATTGTACCTCAAATAATTCGTACCTGGAATTTAAGTAGCAATGGAAGATCCAGGCCTACATGAGGTCCGGCAGGGAACACTTGGCGTGGATACTCGCGGTTGAGGTCCGGCAGGGAACACTGGGCGTGGATGGTCGTGGTTGAGGTCCGGCAGGGAACACTGGGCGTGGATGGTCGTGGTTGAGGTCCGGCAGGGAACACTGGGCGTGGATACTCGCGGTTGAGGTCCGGCAGGGAACACTGGGCGGTGATGGTCGTGGTTGAGGTCCGGCAGGGCACACTGGGCGTGGATGGTCGTGGTTGAGGTCCGGCAGGGAGCAGGAGGAGAGGAGACGAGGAGAGGAGACGAGGAGAGGAGACGAGGAGAGGAGACGAGGAGAGGAGGAGGAGAAGGAGGAGGAGGAGCAAGCAACTGACATAAAATCTAACAACCCTCACCTGGCAGGTGGGGAAAAATATCAAAAAATCTCCGAAACATGCTGAAACTTTGAATCATTTTGGATCAATTGGATCCCCGTCCGGCCTCCAGGTGATCTCTCAGATTTTCTTTCCGCACGCACCGCCCACTCTTTGGAGGCGCTCAAGTTCTGGTAAAGAAATGTCGGGCGGTTGATCTCTCCAACATTTGTCTCCTGTTCAATGGTGAGGGCTACAGGTAGATTGCTGACTTGGTTTGTTTCGGAATCACTTAGTAGTTAGCTGCTGCGAAATATTTGGTGATATAGGCTTCGCGCAACTTCTCTAAGAAGAATAAGAAGAACTGGGTAGTGAGGTTCTGCAGCGGAACCAAGTCCTGTCAGGTGCTTGCAGATCTACAACATTTTCACAATCACTGTGAAGATGTCTCACTGGCACTTTGGGGACGAAACTGCCTCTCCATGTCGACAGGCTTTCACCTTGACCGCACTGGCATGACACTGGCTCGGAACCCTTTATAGATCTTTATATATAGTTGATATATAGTGAATAACTTATGTACAGACACTATTGATTTTGTAAATCTGGCACATTGATTCATGAGTACTATTTGATACTATTTGAACTTGTACAGGAATGGCAGTCTCCCCAAAGGATATTTGCCCGGTTCAACTCAGCCAGGATCTACCAAATCCCAGTCTTTTGCATGGATGGAACCATTGACTTTCGCGGATGTCCTGACGAAGAGGTCGGGTTCAGTCGGGTTCACAACAGAAAAGGTACCTTCCACCTAAGTGTCCTCCGTTACCAATGACCCTTTCACAAGTGCCATGGAACCTTGAAGCACGTTGGATCCGCTGCTGACAGCACGTTGAAACCAAATGTTGAACCCACCTGGTCCATCTGGCAGGATTCTCTGGAAGTTCCTTGGACAGCCGTCTTCGGGCTCCTAAAGGCGTGCCTGAGCAGCCACTGTTTTCTCTCAAGTCTGACCAGGGCTGCAGGGATTGAGATGGGGAATGAGTCCTAGATGTTCTGCTTGTAGATTTAGTACTTGTATTCTCCTGAGAACCACGCTCAAAACACCGGCCAAAGTTGGAAGGACACAAGATGACACAAGCGTAGGAACTAAATTGGTTCGGCGCCACAGGACAGCGACTGGTATCAATTTAGTTTTGCCAGACAAATCACATTGGCTTGTCTCAAGATCAAGCAGTCAAGCACCTTCCTCCCATGCTGCAAATTTGGAGTCCTAGCCGTTTAGTTTGTGAAAGGTATCCGCATGCTTCATTGGGTATGTCAGTAATCCCATATAATGCCCAAACCTTCTTGGTCCTATAAAAGTAGGCAGGCTTCGGCAAAGCGCAACAGGTTGCTCAAGGTTCCACTCTCACTCTCACTGTTCTAAGATTTTGATGATTTTGTTTACGCTTGATGTCACAACGACATGGGTAACTTAAAGCACTTGCCTGTCTCAGAGGTAAAGCTTGGGTATGCTCCATAAAGATCATAAAGACCATGAGGTCGCTGAGATTTAGCCTACCGCGCCAGGTAGGCACAGAGACTTCAGCCTTGTCCATGAAGCTTGGAAGCCTCTTCCAGGTGCTCGGAAAATTGCTGAGAACAGCGACGGGCAGGTTGTTCTTTGGTCCATGTATGTTCATGTTTTTCCTCCTTTGTGAAGCATGTCATGTACAATCATAAGATATATGACGGTACAATGTACAGTACTCAAAATTGTCTAAGAAAGGGTATGCTCTAATTATGGCAAGTAGTAGATTTAATAACTTCTTTGTCTCGTTTGATCTTATTTGGGACATGACTGTTTCTGTCTATGTTTGACCGACAATACTCTACATGTGGCAAGCTCTGGGCCACTGTCAGCAGGTCTTGAGCATGGATGTCCTGCTGGGCCAGGCACCTAGCCGCCTAGCCATTGCATCTTCATGGACTGTCCATTTAGCAGCTTCACTTTACACGAAGTTTATGCGTGTTTGTGCCATTCATTGGTATGATTTGATATGTCTCATGAAATCTATCAACCAACTCACACAACTTTGCAATGATTTGAATTTGAATCCAAATCAAATGAGTTGCAAATGAAAAAGGACTTCAGCTCGCTGCAATCCCTTAATAACTTGCAGTCTTGAGATTTCAGGAAAATGGCTTGTTTGTATGCCCCAGGCTGCCCGTGCCAAAAGCATTGCTGTATGCTTCAAAGAATGGATGAATGGACATTTAAATACTTACCTAAGACATCCTAAGACATCCTAAGACACAACCATACATCATATTTGCCTCCAATACCCTCATTCTCCCCAATTTTCCCCATGGCGGCATCACCAAGCTGACACAAAGCTGTGGCTCCGTGGGATTCCTTACTGGTCTGAGGTGCGGTTTTATTCTTCCACTGCCATGTGTTGTGCTTGGGTGGCAGGCGTGTGGTCTCATCGTGGGTCAAACTCCGTGTCGTAGGTCACGTGGTGGATGCATGTCTGCGGAACAAGATATTGTTACTGGAAGCGGATAGGAGGATGTAATTACAATGTAATTAATTATATGTAATTATATGTAATAAGTAATTATATGATATTGTATTTATATGTCTTGATACATGCTTGATATGTATTAATTATGTTGATTGGGGAAGACTCTTCTGACTTTTGTGTAAGTAATAGTCGTAGTTAAGCCATAGCATGGAACGCAAATGAGCCGCCTGCTGCAGATTGCATCGTACTCCACAAGAGATATGTCAAGAGGCCTGGCGGCGCCAGCAGCTTTGGGCCATGAGATTGCGAACCCCCGAGGGTGGGCCAGCAGCTTCTAGTACAATTATATAATATTTAAATAAAAAATATAATATATATATAATAATTATATATAATTATATATATTCTGTGTTTTTCTATCGGGCATAATTAATACCCATATCACCATAGGTGCGTATGACTTGATGTTCTCTTTGCCGATGCGTTGCCACGTGTCTGAACGGCATATCGTTGCAGACTGTACCACAGACTGGATGCCTTCCCATCTCAGCCCTTGCGTGAGTTTGTTGGATTGTCCCCCAAAAGACCCAAAGAGGCTCCGAACTTCTGAGGGAATACGATGACTCTATATGTGAATCTTGAGAGGCATCATGGGACACTCCAAGAACCAACAGCCCATAGGGTCATTACTCCCCCCATCTCCCCCCTTTACCAGTGGGTGACATGGCCAGGTCTTCGATGAAGACAGGAGAACTTCGAGTCATGGACCTGAGAAGTTTGGGATGGGCAGAGTTGAGTGCCAGTCGACCATCGATGGTTGAGCCTGGGTTTGTCTTCCCGTGATATTGCTATAATAGGGCCAGGAGGTTTGTAAACTGTTCAGTTCGGATCTTTGGTTCTACTGTACCTTTTTAGGTGAAGGGAGTACGTTTATCTCATGTCTTTTCTACATGTCCTGCATGAGTCGCCACATTCTTATTCTGGGGAGGGAAGAGTTGTCTATGCCCATTCTTATTTTTTCAAGCCTGGTCCAAGTCCTCAAGTGAATGGAATGTCTGGATCGATCAAAATAGTGTCAGATGCCGGGGCAAGGGTGAGTTCCTTTTAGCCAAAGGAACACATTTGTTTGTTGGATATATACATAATTATGAATACATCATACATAGATGGTAAGGCCGTACTCATTGCTTCGATGCCAAGCAGCCTCAGGTGGGTCGAACTCGTCAGCTCAAGAAGATCAAGGAGAAGCCAGTCGCTCACCTTGGCACTTGGCACTTGGGAATGGGTCAAAGGATGTGACTTGGGGTAGACATCCCAGAAATGAGATGAATACTCCAGGATTGTCCCAGCATAGCTGAGCTTGGTCACCAAAGCACTGAAGGGAGGTGTTCCATTTATCCCTCAAAGCATGGTTCTTCATTTCCCTGCATCTTTGCTTTCTGAAGGAGGTTTGAAAACCAAAGTTCCACATAGAAGCCATTTTGGGCAGATCCATTGTGTCCCCAACTTCAAGAAATGACGTTGTGTGCGCGTCTCGCGGTGCTTGAGGCGCGCTGGAGGCCGGGCCAGAGTCTTCTAGTTTCTGTTCTTCAGAGTCTTTAGAGGAAGGGTCGACACCACTCAAGTTTTCTTGATATTGAAGTCACAGGAGCACATGCTCCAACTAAAGCATCGGCCAATGCAACCAAAAATCTATATAATGACGATGTCAAGAACTCAAGCAACAAGGCCGGAGTCCAATTTGGAGGTGGAACATTGATATCTTCAATGGACCCTTTGATACAAACGGATAAGAGCTAGATTTGCGGGTGTTGTCACACGGAACTCATCCACGTCTAAAACCCAAGGCCTCTTATGTGACGTAAACAGAATCAGAGTATTGTCCATTTGAAAGCGTTGGTATCGATGGTGCCATTTGGTGCCTATTCTATTTGCACGGGCTGGCTATACATAGTGCCTTCGATTTTGTGCTTGCAGCCTTTCTTGGCCAAGCTGCAGAGACGAAAGTCACGATGCCATGACAGTGGATTCATGGCATGACTGGGTCAATCATCTTAGTTGCGTTAGTTGCATTGCTCGCGGTTTCCACCGTTTCCATCAAGAATATCAAGAAGAATGTAGTTCGATGTAGTTCGCTTAGGCTGGAGTGAGAGACGTATATGAAAGTCGCCAAGAAATGATCATGTTCTCCGGTATACAAAGAACATCAAAGAATCATCCAGGTTGTTTTGTTAATCCCACCTGGGACCCAGAGCTGGAGTACTCATTAGCCCATGCATGTATCGCTATGTGGCTGGAAAGCAGACCTTTTATCCCGAACCACGGGACTCGGAGGACGGATTCTGGGTGGACAGTCCGCAGACCGATCATGGGCGATCAACAACGTTCAACAACAGGTGCACCATTCGTACATGTGGTAGGTACATACCAGCATGATAGACTATGATAGGATATAATCTAATACAGTATGTACATTGGACTTATATATATATATATCTATAAGATCATTCTTAGTATGTGATGCAGATTTTATGTTCCCTTGTAATTATGTCTATGATTAGACATACCATCCCCCGATTAACATAGACCCTGCCAAACAGGAGGTCGGAAGATTATGTTCCGTTAAAATTGGTTATTTCCAGGGTCATTTGGGGGAGGGATGGGGAGGGTGTATATGTAGTATAGCATATATACATATAAAGTTATATAACATATATAGATATAAATATATACATAATGTACTGTATATACCTATACATATGGGACACTATATATAGTATATATATATATATATGTAAAACTATAATATATGTAGGTACAATGCACGAACAGTTTGGCCAGGAGTCTGGCAGTCGACGCTCACGACCAGAGGTGCCGTTGTCTGAGGAGCAAAGACAGCGTGGCTCAGCGGCTGTGTCAGGCCATTGGCGCCAAAAAATGGGGGATACCCCATAGTAATAGTATATTGTTAGATTAATTTTAGAATATAATCATAAATTGGTATAATTATGTATAATTAATAATCATTGTCATCGTGTATTATATAATTTTAGCACAATGTTTGATATATGATCCGATGATGAAGTGATGTTTGATATACATATATATATACATTAATTGTTTAAAATGGATATGATGATTATGGATATTTGATGCTATGTTTTTTCTTAGGGATATGAAATTATGGAACATGGATGATCAACATTGACTAACCATCATGTTTTGGGGCACGCCCCATTTTCAGACAAACCCAAGGCGATTTCATATTGATGGCTATTGGTGTCATTGGATTTCTCTCTTCAAGTTCGAGTAAGCACGGCAGATTTAAAGAGAGACCTTCAAAGTTAGAAATATTCAACAAAAGATCTTTGCGGCTGTCCGGTTTCTGCGAATGCCCTTGTTCCTGCAGTATGTGCCCCAAAGAATGCTATCATGTTGGGGCCAACTTGGTACAGAACAGGGATCAGAAGCAAAGCTTCAATCTGCCACCTATCCACTCGGTGAGGAGAGGTGCCACTGAGACATAGCGCAGTTGAATACGGACCTGCAGTAGATGTGCAATGCCACTGGAACCCTATGGCTATCAAGAGCATCATCATCATCATCATCATCATCATCATCCTCATCCTCCTCCTCCTCATCATCATCATCACCATCACCACCACCATCGGCACATCTCGCTACATTATGACATACATCAGCAGGAGTAAAATTGTTTTCTGTTTGGTGTCTTACAAGGATCATGGCCCTCAGGCATCTATCAAGTATCCTCATTTCGCATGGCCTGTTGGCGGATTGTGTTCTAGTAGGAATATATATATATATATTAAACCTCAATTAAAGCAAAACAAGTGATCCGCGATCGGCGATCTGTCATGTCATATGGGTTTGGCTCAAATTTTAAGACGCACAGTTTGACCATCATAAACCATCATAAACCATTCCATCTTCGGGTCAAGTTTGACCCATCGTCGCCAAGGACTCCAGTCCTTCATCGAGCGCTTCGACGCTTGTGCGGGACTGGAAGCCACTCTACGACTCGTGGCCAGAGAGGCCTGAGGGATGGAGATGACCATGAAGAAATATGTGTAGGATATGCATATAAAATCATATACATATATATATGAAACGGGCATGTATGTGTATATTAGAGTACCCGACAAAATTATTGTCATACTAAATTTAGTGTTGGTTTGATTTGGCCTTGTTGAGGGGTGTGCAAAACCTTGAAACCTTCAACCGATAGGGGACGACCCTATACCGATACCTCTGTTTTGAAATGCTCACTACCAATAGGGGACGACTACGACCCTAATTTGCACATGGCATCAGAATGAACAAGTAATTTTGTCCGCCATTCATATATATATATATAATTCATAATTTGTCTGCAAAGTCGCACGTTTGGAAAAGGACACGGAAAAGATATGATACCTTGCCAAACCTGGTCATCAGTTTTAAGATCGGAAGGGCGCCTTGATATTCAAATGATTGACTTAACATCAGATCATCAGTATGAAACTCTTGAAAGTACTTGGAATTCGTTCCGCGATGTTGATCAAAGTTTGGTGTCAACCATAGGCACTGTCCGGTTGTTGCAAATGTTCCTGTCAGATCCTAATACAAAGCAGGATGTGTTTTTCCCAAGTACACCATGCCTGAATATTCTGAGACAGGATGTCCCAATTGTTTAGACATCGAACACATGTTGTTGTTGTTGTTGTTGTTGTTGTTGTTGTTGTTGTTGTTGTTGTTTTTGTTGTTGTTCTTCTTGTTCTTGTTTTTGTTCTTGTTCTTGTTCTTGTTGTTGTTGTTGTTGGTGGTGGTGGTGTTGTTGTTGACGTTGACTTCTTAAGCCTGCAAATCTTTTTGTGTGTTCTTGAAGGCCATCAACCTAAACAGCTGCGATGCACCTTAGAACATAGCTCCTGTAGCCACCAGGTCCACACCTTCTTCGCCTTCCAAGCCTGCAAAGCCGGAACCACAGAGTTTTTGGCTTTTGGAACTCCTATTGGAGGTTCCAAATAATAATGAAATGCAGCATTGTGGTCTCAGCTAGGCAATGATGTCAGAATATGTCAGAATATGATCTACAACAATGCAGGATCTGCGTGAAAAGGATGAGGTTGATGTGTCCTCCCTTCTTTGGTCATATGTTGATTATTTTGTGCAATGGTCAAACGCATGCTGAATAACACAACCTCTCAACATATTATGTGATTTACATTGATGTACAGTTTGGAGCCTGACAAACTATACCCACAATCCCCTGAAAGTGTCCGACGGCACTACCCTGGAACAAGTGCCATGTTTAGACCATCACGCATTTGGATAGAACTCAAAGCATCGAAAACATGTCAAAAGGATTTGTGGAAAACCATATTGTGCCCCAAACATTTAAGCGAGTGAAAGTCCTGGGTCATTTCTTCTGTTCACTTTTGGACTTACAGCATGGTACCCGGATTTTGACGCACACCTATAATGCAGCCCCATGTCTTCAGTGAAGCCATGTACTCATGGAAGGACATCATACACAGCGATTTCGTCCCAGGTGCTTCAACGCCTTGCGAAGAAGTTTGGGGCAGCACCCTCCAAGGACTGCTTTCATGGTGAAGGCTGCCAGGCCGTGTTTTTCATCAGGGCAATGCCTCGTTTTGGATTGTACATGATTGTACCAAAGTTGCCCATAGCAATACCATCAATACCATGGTTTTCAAACATCTGCATTTCGATCGAAGGTGTTAGAACAAAAAACCAACAGCCTGGGAAAAGATGCAAAACCTCGTGTGCAGACGCAAGGTGGGCAGACATGGGCAGACCCCCACTTTCATGTTTTGCCCAAATTTGCCCAAGTGGGAGGTGTTGAAACACAACTTGCCGTGTGGGTGCAGCTAACCCTTTGATCGTGGCCAGAAGCTTCAGGATCAACGCTTGCAGTTGCTCTTGGACAGGTGCCACGGTGCTGATTCAATGCCCCTGGGCTGGGTCACGCGCAAACCTTTGCAATCGAACATCATCCAACTGAGTGGTCATTTCACACCCAGTTTCAGAGATTTCTGCTTCTGTGTTTTCCATGTTGTCAGTGACTTGTTCCTATCTTGCACAATCCTTTTTATTGTGGGATTAGACATGATTAAAACATATTGAAACATCTTAACCCGGCTTAACCCCAGTTCCCTTGTATTATTATACCCCATTTCCGACCCTGGGTTTAGTATTGGCCCACTCATTTTTGGGACATTTCATATTAGGGGGCGGGATTACAAAAAATGGGGGGGCCGTTGGAGCTACGAATTGAGTTTCCTGTTTCCACATGAAAACGATCTAGTAAAAAATCTTCATGTTTCCACTGATTACCATTTGGCAATTTGTAAATTTTGCTATGGAAAATTACGAGTTCTAATTATTTGAAAGGGGAAATTCACCTATGAAAACGGATCATTTTCCCTAGCTGCATTAAATTACCACTGATTCCACTGATTATGATACTGAAACAATGACCTGTCAATACGGGATCTTAAGTTTCTTCTATTTAAAAATATATGGTTGACAGTAATTAAGTATTAACCATATTAAACCATATATTTTCAGTATTAATCATATGTTTTATTAAGTATGAATATGGTTGGTTTCCCATGGTTTCCCCATTGAATCACCATGGAAAGTTCCTATGGAAAGGTGTGCCTCCACGATGTGTGCGGCGGACGGCATCTCCCTGGGTCGCGCCTTGTGGTCCTTGGGCCGTTCCTTGGAAGGGCTTCGTCTACAGTAAGCATAAAAAACCATTAAAAAACCCTATAGATAGATCATATATATAATATATTATATATACAGTATATATATAATTATATAGATAGACAGATAGATAGATAGATAGACAGATAGATTGATTAGATTAGATTAGATTAGATTAGAATAGATTAGATATAGATAGATATAGATATCTATATACATATCTATATACATATCTATATACATATCTATAGATTGCATTTCTGTATGATTTCTGCTCTTCCCGCTTTTTGGAATGCCATCGATGTATATCCAACGTCAGGAGTTTTTCACTGTGGATGACTGGCACTTCAGCATCTGAAGCGTCCCACACAGCCAAGTTGACTGCCCAGGCTTCCGCCTGCGCCACAACGGAGTCTTGCAGGTGCACAGCCGCAGTCAGCCGTGCATAAAGAAAAACTTAGTTTTGCAGCTACGGAGCTACGACTCTTAGTGAGATTGTACCATGCAACTTGTATGTAAATTATATACATGATATGTATTGATATGTAATGAAATCTTAGAAATGGCTTAAGTTGCTGGTGCAGTCCATCATTATGGATGCTCCGAGTATGAAAACTAAGTAGATGAGTTCGCAGGCCCCTCACAAGCCTTTGAATAAGCTGGAAGTTCAAGTGGTCAGCATAGCAATTGAATCCTAACAAGAAGTTGCTGAACAAGGACTTCCACACCTTGCTTGCAATTCCCAAACCCCCAATGGTAGCTGTTTCTTTCACTTCGATTCCTAGGGTTTTGTCATGATTAATGAATCATCATATTTTCTCATGGCTTATCATGATTGTTCATACTATATCGATCTTTCTCGTGATTTGTTACCTTACATTACCATTACATCCCATCCATCCCATCCATCCCATCCATCCCATCCATCCCATCCATCCCATCCATCCCATCCATCCCATCCATCCCATCCATCCCATCCATCCCATCCATTCCATCCATTCCATCCATTCCATCCATTCCATCCATCCCATCCATCCCATCCATCCCATCCATCCCATCCATCCCATCCATCCCATCCATCCCATCCATCCCATCCATCCCATCCATCCCATCCCCCAGGCAACAGCTCAGCGGCTGCCTGAAGTCATTTCGGATTGCGGACCGATTACCATCGCAACGGTCTGGCATGCGTTCGAGGCGCCTTGGGACACAGCAGGCAGCTGGGTGACCCACCAACTTGGTCATTTTTAGGATGGGAATGGGAACCCATGAATGTGATATAACCATATATTCATGATTATAGTATAGTAGAGATTGTAACAATAAATATATCCAGATTATAGTTGATTAATTTTCGAGTGGTGATAATTTTGAGTACCCCCAGCGCTAGCCAGCTCATCATGCTCATTACTTGAAAACATGTGGAAGCCATGGGCTAGAGTCACTAGAGCGGATTTATCTCCTGATTGTTTTTCTCCAGAGGTCAGAGATAGACCACAATTTCCGAACAGGGAATGCGACCATACGCGAACAAGGATATTGATGGGGATGCTCCATTGCTGACATTTTGATGTTTCTACACTTACAAAGGTGGCTACTGTCAAATGGCCACTCTGGGTGTGTCACACGGTGCGTCCAGAAACGGGCGAGCCCTCAAACCCTTTGGTTTTCCCCTACCAAAGCATTCAACCATGAAATGTCAGTTGAAATAACTTTCAGATACGGATCATTTTGGCAGAGTGGCCCCAAGTTTGGTCGCCATGATGTTCTCCCATCATCTCCCATCTTGTGAAATGGGCATCCCAAGGTGCTGCAGTTTGAGGACCCCCACTCCTTGGAGGCCGACTGGGGATACCATGGGGATCAAAAAGTTAGATCATCGCATCCACTGGTCAGATCTGGTCAGATTGCCCAGGCCTTGGCGCAGGAAATGCTCCGGCGGCTGTGGGACTGTGACCCACCGGAGGCTGCAGCATGACGATGGTTTTTGTTGGCAGTTATCATCAGTTATCTGAGAGGCAAAGTGCAGAAACCATATCCGCAATGTAGATAATGATGTTTAAGATGTTTATATAAATCTACATGCATATGAGGTTCAGAATGTTCGAACAAACAAATCTGAAACTCGAATGAGCAGCATCAAAAATATGCTACTGGTAAGTAGAGAGTTAAAGGTGGGCGTAATTAAGCTGATTCATGCACACGAAAGCAAAAAAGCAGATCGCGAAAGCCAAGTGAAAAGATGCCGTCGCGAAAGCTTGGCGAAAGTGGCCATTGTAGCATTATTTATGTTTCTAGATCCTCTATATATTATATATTGGTGTATGTTCAGTATGTTCCGGCGATATCCCTCAATTACAGCAAAAGCTCCACAAAGGTGTATTGTCCAAACTTCACTTCGTGGGAGCAACGGTTGCATTCGCGAAAGTCTCGCGAAAGGTTTCGCAAAAATGTTTTCTCAGTAGAAAGCCGGGAAACAAAGTTTTGAGCGCTTCGCAAATAGCAAGGGAGATTGATATACTAGTAGCTTCAAGAGTCTGCTTGTACGCTCCTTCACTGAGTCGAGAAATCCATCAGAATACCAAAGACCCACAGAACATCACAGGACGAAGTACAGTTAATCATTCAACATTCCCATATCATCCATGTATGATTCATATATGCAAGTCGATTTCGAAGCCAAACGTTTTGCGTTTGCTCCGCCTCTCCAACCCATCAGAAAGCAACGAACGCAACGAGCGCAACGAGCTATCACCGGGCAGGTGTCGATTGTGTTGCATGCGGCGGCGCAACTGGACTTCGCAAGTCGAAAGGAGTTGTTTGAGAAGCTCTTGGAGTGCCCTGGGAACAGCCCAGGGAAAACATGGCTGTCTTCGGAAATATTGGGTACATACATGTACATACCCTCCCCAGAAGAAAATGCTAGCTTTAAATGGGATAATGACGATAAACCAGTGGACAGAATGGGGTTATTTTCGATCAAACCCATATCGTGCATTATCATGCCACATTGCACTTCGTTGTTCCCAGAAACCAAAGCAATGTTATTCTGATACTCTACTGTAGTTGAGTCCCGCTGTGAAGCAGCTCAGCGTGGCGGCTGACGACTTGGAGAGGTATGTGCGACAGCAGGAAGGCAGCTTTTCACTTCGCCACTTGGCGGTTTGCTTCCATGCAGCAGCGAAGGTGGACAGGGACTGGGGAAGCCTTGGTTCAAGATGTTCAATGTCCATAGACTGGTCGATCTTATTTTTAAAAAATCTGCACTAGAAAGGAACTTAGACTGTCAAGTTGCCCACTAGTTGTCCAACAGTTGTCCATTGTATTCAGGGAGAGGCCTCTTCTATCATTGTGCCACAGATTTCGAAATGTTCGATTCATCCGACAGGAAGCCTCAGAAAGATGTTCTCCTTGTGTGTGTTTTTTTTGCATGTGTGTTTATATTCTCAACTGGTCAGGATCATGTTTTGAAATGTTTTGAATGAAGGTCTATTCCGCACGTCCATCTCAAGACGTTTAAAGCCGGTATATATCTAAGATAACAACATGCACATATATAACAATGCATAATTTATATGTACAAATAATCATACATGTTTTTTAAGTACATATAATCATACATAATTTATATGTACATAATGTAATCGTAGAAAAACATGTGTTTATACGTTGTGTATATATATATATATGATAATATATATATACATAATACATATCCATCCACTATGAATTCCTGTGGAACACCAGGTTTTCCGATCTCACGCCAGGTGGGCCTCCGAAATGAGGCCTTGTGCCAGATCGTGGTGACACGCTTTCGTCCCCTGGATGCAGTGAAAAGGACAGAAAACTCCATCCGGTGGTTTTCAAACATGGCTGGTGAATGGTTAAGACATCGGATATACTGTAGCTATATGCTTATATAGCTATATAGGTCTCTCTCTATATATATATATACACATGTACTTGTAGTACTGTTTGTATACAAACAGTTATGATAATTATGAACACGTATATTCACGTATATAGTTGAGAAATGACTCAGAATAAGAGTCTGGCTGGTGGCTTCAGAGATGTTTATTTGGTTCCAGGACAAGATCCCAGACCGACAACGGCCCCCTTTGTTGCCTCCAAATTGGAATGCAAGTACACATAGAAATACCACAGGTAGCAGGGTTTCTTCATGTTTGTTTCATGTTTTTTTCCACATGAACAAGATTTTCCAGTTTCCTCTTGGGTTCAAAGACCTGGTTTCTGGCATGTGGAACGAACCCTATCTTCTCAATACTGTGGATGGAAGAAATTCTGCACCAGTTGGTAGATGGTTTATCCATGTTTATCCCACTACAATTTCATTAATTATTTACAGTGTTTCATAGTTACCAATAGTTACAGTACCAACTGGTGCAGGATTTTGTCCATCCACAGTATTTTTTTCTAGGAAGTGGACTTGCCAACCCGCTGCGTTTGGATCACCTGAATACACCCACATCTTTCCAGTCCAAGCCAAAGATGTTGCTTACTGAACATACTTTTGACCAGCCGGTTTCATCCTGTGATCTCATCAAACTGCCAAAACTAGTCTCGAACAAGTTCTAACAGGTTTATCATGAACTCCTGTCTAATCTCCATGGCCTTTGTCGAAAAACCAAGCTGCAGGTGAACACATCACTGACGCGGATGCTTTAGCATTGACGAGCGCAGTATATGCCTGTGGCCTTGTGGCGTATCTTGTCGAATACTTGGAGGTGGTACCGAAGGTTGCCTATGGGAGCACCCCGCTGGATGGTTTATTTCATGGAAACTCCCATTAAAAATGGATGATTTACTGCCCCCATTTTCAAAAAGTTGCATATATTGGGGGTTTACCAGGTTCGACCCATAGCCACAATCGGAACACTTTGGAACATGCGAAACGTTTCAGTGAGACACTGCAAAGAAAAGATAAGAAAAGGCTCAGACTTCCATACACAGCATGTCCTTTCATCGTATCATGTTATCTTTTCATTTCTTTTTATATAGTTGATGGATGCCCGGAGAAATCTGATAATCTGAGCAGAGCCAACTTTAAATCCTTTCTGGAATAGATTGACATGGTCACTTCATGGCTGCAGTTCATTCCCAGTTGCCGAGGTACTTTCAGCAAGACTTCTTTGAGTCCGTGGCACGTTGGCTCCTCTCTCACCTCAGCCGTCATCACAACCGGATCGAGTCGCAGCAGATCTCCAACATGGTCTATAGTTTCGGCAAACTGGGCTTCAAATCGGAGCAGACCTTGTTGGCTTGTGCTCAAAATGCCATGCAGGAGCCATCGACTTCAGTGAATCCTGGTGAAACATGGTGAAACATCATGTGAATAATTGTGGATGTGCAGATATTATATCATTTATCAGATTTTGCAGGCTACTGTAGATTCTTCAGAGATAATTTTGGACGACATATGAAAACAGCTCTGATTTCATCAAGTTCAAAAGGTTGTAAGGTGACAGTTGACAATTGGCCGATAAGCCCACAGGACTTTTGGCGATTCAAGCCCCAGGAGCTCGACAATCTCACCTACGGCAGCTTGGCTTGTCATGGTCTGTCTGAAAATAGGCTGTGCACCGTAAGTTATGGCACTTATGGCCCTTTAATTAAGAGGGTAAAATTAGGGTTAAGCACGATGAACCAGTGCATTTAGGGCTACCCGATCTTTTGACATCCCCGTATTCCCGTATGTTTGCAAAATCTTGTAAATGTGGGCGTTTGACTCGACTCAATGGATTGGTTATTCAGGGACAATCCATGGGGGTCCCCATGGATCACATGAACAAACTGGGGGGTTCCATGGCAGAATTTCCCTTAAAACCAACCCATTGATTAACAGCGCAGCTATGGTTCGTCCCCAGTTACGGACAACTCGCGGGGCAAGGCATGGCCCTGTTGAAGTGGCGCCATGATCCGTACCTCAACGCCTTGGCCGTGCATTTGGTCGAAGGCAGTGATGTGTTGTGGAGATTTTGAGATGTTGGATACCAGGAAACATCTAATAAATTTAATAGATCATCATAGATCATCCAATATCATGACATTATTATTACATTATTATGGGATATTGTGTTATATTGTGGAATATTATGAAATATATGTTGAAGCCGTTTGTTGATGTGTGTGTGTTGTCTCCTCTCTATTATTCCCGATTGCTCTAGTGGATCGGTGGCTGGAATATGTTGTAATTGTACGCGGTGTATGATGCAACCATGGGCTTTTCCGAGTCGTTCCAGTGAGCCAGATGTCCAGGAGGCCGGGTCAGTCAGCTGGATTGTCAATCCTTGGTTTCAATGGCCTACTCCAGTGCGCTCTTGGGCTTTGCTAATCCCGTCCCTGGGCTGCGTGTTGTTGTCCTGAAGGGGCTTACAGTGTTACAGGTGTTTGCATTCTGGTTCGTTGG
The DNA here is from genome assembly GCA_947184155.2 of Cladocopium goreaui. Classification (NCBI taxonomy): domain Eukaryota; class Dinophyceae; order Suessiales; family Symbiodiniaceae; genus Cladocopium; species Cladocopium goreaui. The sequence goes on along the minus strand of CAMXCT020003137.1, from coordinate 25,860 downwards.
AAAGCAATGTGGTAAGAATATACGCTCAAGAGTCAAGTGATTGTATGCTTAATTCTGGCGAAAACCGCCCCGGAAGATTCTGCAGACTGAGGTCATGCTGCGTGCATTGGGAGACCATGCGATCCCGAAGCTCCCTCGCTTCAAGGCGCCATGGACGTCATGGGGGCACTCATTAACCCTATCTAACCCTATCTACTGTAACCCTGTAAGTCCTGTAAGTCTCCGATGTCATCTTGACAAAGAACCACAAAGAACACAGCCAGCAACACCACGACAAGAGCCCACGAAATACTTCCAGAGCTCGTACTTTTAACATCCAACATCCATGGAGCCATGTAGAGTGGAGCAATCTTGCAGGCAGAGGAGTTTTCCATCATGGTCTACTCCCTTGGCGTGCTGAACTTCAGGCATCATGACCTTCTCTCCACTGTGGTACACTTGGTGCCACCTGCACTGCCAAAGTTTACCACGTCTGTGGCTCAGGACTTGAGACTTTGCTCATTTCTAAAGGCAATAAACCATCCCCAATATCACCAGAAATGGGTAACCAATGGTAACCATTGTAACCATCAGAAATTGCTGTATTATGCTGTATTACGGTATTGCTTTCACCAAACTAATTGGATGAAAAATTGGTGTATTTTCTTGGCCGTGTCTGAGGCTTGTTTTTAGTGGAAACTTTGGGCTGAGCAGTTTTATCCCCATTACATATATCCCAGTATTATCCCAGTATTATCCTCCCAGTATTATCCCAGCATATCACCATTATATCTTCATAAATGGTTGGATAAACCGCCATCAATCTGAGGCAAAACATGTCAAACCTTCTACATGGCCTTGGACTAGCTGGATCCCCAGGGTCCAACGGGAGATTCGCAGTTTTTCAGTTTCTTTGTGGATTTGTCCAATCATTGGGGTATACGGTATACAGTATACCCATGTATACCCATGGATTTGTCATCAGCAATTCCTCATTAAGATGGATATTTTGGGGTGGTCCATGGTTATCGCAGTTTCCCAGTTATCCTCCATCTTAAGACACTCGTATCGAGCTGGGACGTCAGGTCACCTTCGATCGTGACGACGACTTTGTGCGGGCAGTTGCTGACCACTTGGCTTCGCGGTTCCATGAAGCCACTGCCCAGGATGTCATTGGCCAGTTCCTTCGAAATTTAATGGTTAATGAATGTTAATGATAACCATAATGATACTAATCATAGCATCATTAATGGTAAATTTCTTACATCATAATGATAGTAATTTCAGTTGAGGACCCATCTTATGGTTCATTGTGCTTCTTACTGGCCCCATAGTTATAAGTTGGTTTACAACTTTACAACCCCTATGAACTATATTGATATCCTCCATAAACACTGCTGAACCAAGTTATTTTGTCAACTTAGCTATCTAGAGGGCCCCCACCTTGTATGCCCTGAAGAATGTTGAGCCATTGACCTAGTGAGATTCATGACCTGCTCAGCCCCAGAACAGGACATCGCGAACCCAGTGACTGCGTTGATGCGGATGTGTGTCTTGGAGTGCGTTAATTGGGCTGCAATCCTTGGAACGTGCCAAACTTCGAATCTTTGTCCTGCAGTGGTGGTTCTTGTCTCCATTCTGGCCACGAGTGTTTTGCTATCAGCACTTGCAAGAAGTATTTGATACAGTAGTCGTTAGTAGTTAACAGTAATTACATATTAGTAGTTGCCAGTAGTACCGCACAAGGCGGTGGCGGAAGTCGGCGGAAGTTTCAAAAATAGGAAACCTATAGGAGAGATTGGTTGTTGTGAATCAGGGATGGCAGAGCGAATCCACTGATGGACCGAAAGGTGCTTGAGGTCTCCTCTCTTTCTCTCTCTGTCTCTGACTATCTACCTACCTACCAACCTATCTTCTATGTATCTATCATTATCTATCTATCTATCGATCTATCTATCTCTCTCTATCTCTCTCTATCTCTGTCTATCTGTCTATCTGTCTATCTGTCTATCTGTCTATCTATCTATCTATCTATCTATCTATCTATCTATCTATCTATCTATTTGACTTCGAAATGTGCTTCGCGCCACAAGGGCGTGCAATTTTTGATCTCTCATCTGGCCAGCTGGCTCCGCACCCGCCGCTTTAGCGAGCCTACTTTTCGACCCTCCGGAGCCCGACTTTCCTACCTTTTCGTGCATCTCCATCTTCTTTCCTTCTGATCTTTCTCTTCTCTCTGCCTCTTCCCTGCTCTGCTTTTCATCTGTCCATTTTGTCGGAAGTTTGACTTCTAAACTTCCTTCGATTAGATGCTATTAGTAGTTATTGGTAGTTATCAGTAGTTATTAGTAGTCGTTAGTAGTAGTTTAGTTATTAGTAGTTTTAGTAGTTATTATAGAGTAATTAGTTATTAATTAGTAGATAATTATTAGTAGATCAGGAGTTGGTGCATATGTCATTATATATAACTAATTATAGTATGATATATTTAGATTCAAAACGTCTTATTTTTCGGCATCTTTCGGCCACACTGCAGAAACAAGGCATTCCTCATGACCGTTTTTTCCAGCAGACGGCTGCCTTCATCACTTCGCCTTCATCCCCGTTGCCGCTGAAGGATTTTACTCCACAGGAGATTGTTCCCTGACCTGGAAAAAGGGATGGGTTTTAACTTTTGATTTTCGATTGGAGGGGGTTGAACATCCATGACCAGCTATTTTGATATGATGTTCACCACGGTACCAGGCTTGTCATTTCCAGAACGAAGAAACACAACTCGCTGAGGCGAACACCATCTATGGTTTCGACGCCTTACAGGCCCCGATAGTCGCAGGTGGCAGGAAGACCCACAAACAAGAAACATTCCAACCGTGCCAACCAAGATGTGCCAAGATGTGCTAAGATGTGCCAGGTGTTTGTCGATGTTAATATAGTACAGTTGGTTGACAATGGATTGATAATGGCAGTTTTGTTTGAAAATTACTGCTGGGCCATCAACTTCAACTTCCCAACTTTGGCACGAATGGGCAATGTCGTCATTTCTTTCAAGGTGATTCTGGCCAAAATTAAGTTTCGACCTGGCATGCAGGCTAGAATTTGTGCGGTTTGACGCGGTGACTTTAATCAAAGCTTCGTGGATTCATTTAGCCGTTTAGCCTCCTAGATAGGGATAACTGGAATGGGAGTGTATGAGGTTGCATCATCATGGTGTATCCTGGTGTATCATAACTGCTGTTGCTGAGACTTCCAAATTTCAACCCTTTTGCAGGTGTTTGATGAGACCCTCTTTGCACAAGCTCAGAGAGAGACCTTGAAGCGAGTGGAGGACTGCGACATCTGGAGCTTTTCTGGAGATTCTCTTGTGAACTTGTCTTCACTTGG
>CAMXCT020003137.1:0-17500 GCA_947184155.2 Cladocopium goreaui | reverse complement strand
CATCCAGCCTCTAGATTTCTCAACAGAATTAGACCCAGGAGTCAACTCAGACTCAACGACTTAACAAAGGAATCCCCGAAGGAATCTGAAAGCCACGGGCCATGACCAGGTCTTACCAGCAGCTCGATGGGTATCCAGCTGGTTGCGCTTTCGCTTGGTGTTGGCCACGGAGGAGCTGGTTCTGGAGGCAGTGGTGTGGATCCAGTTGTGTTTGAAAATTAAGGAAACCCCCCAAAATAGTTATTTTCATACGGAAATTATGGGAAATTGATGGAAATTGATGATTCGCCAGCGGACGAAATGGACTACTATCTACGCTAGTCTTAGACTTAAACCGATTTTTTGTCTCAGTTTTGCTCCGATGCCAGGATGCCTTGCTGGTCGAACCAGCACATCCCAAGGAAGATGATGAAGCAAACCAACGTCGCTTCAAGGCTGAAGTCTGGCGAGAACAGATCGTGGATTTGCCTGGAGGCGAGAGCTGGAAGATCCTGCCAAATGATCCAAATGCGTGATTTCTTGAGCCAAATTTTGACATATTCATACGGATTAAGCTAGTGCGCATACATATATATATAATATTACGTAATATTACTATGATTAGTACTATGTTTATTTATTTGTGTTAGCATTATAAATTATAAGTGTTATTGTTGTTATTACTATTACAATTACAATCATTATTACTACTGTTATTACCATTATTGTCATTATTATCATTAATATCAGTATTGTTCTTATACATATATATATACATATAATATATTATATATTATATGTATATACATTTATAATATATATATGTATACATGTATACATACACACATATTTATATATACATGTACATATTAGTGTCTATGTATTGTTTAGGTTGTTGATGATTGTTTCACTTTTGAGCCTGTCAAGAACAGAGAGTTGGATTACAAAGTCCAAGTGCAAAGAGGTCTAGGGGTGACATGATGACGTAGGCAAGTTTTCTACTGGAGCAGGAGTCGATCAAGCATGCCAAAAGCCACGTTTTTGCTGAATCATAGCATCCAGAGCAAAGATCCGGCAGAAGGTACCACAAAAGGCCTTGATTTTTCCTTATCTATTTCCTATCTACTTCCTACATGTATCCTTATGTAAATGGCTTCTCTGGGTATCCTTATCATCAGTCCTTCTCATCAATCCCTATCATTTGTCAATACTCAAGAATCTTGCATAATATATTATCATTACCATCGCCATCATCGCCATCATCATCATCAACACCATCACCATATATACATCATATACACATCATATTTTTAGAACCCATATCATCCACATCTCAAAGAACTCCCTTTTTCTATCAGGCAACGGCCATGCGCCCTTTCGCCCAGTGCTGTTGAGCACCTTCCTGGGCAATTGGCGTCACCGCCATACGGAGCTCGTGGCCTTGGACCTGGTGGTGGATCGAGTGCTGCGGGCCTTGCAACGAGGTCTCTGGAGGTGGGCTTCCGGGAGCTCCGAATCGGAAAGATCTATGGGATATACGAATAACATGGGAATGTAAAATGGGAAGATACCAATCATTATGAACATATCATATGAATATTACAGTGTATATATATATATAGATCAGCTTATGCGGGGATTTTCGAGCAATCATTATGAAAATTACAATGGGAGATATGTGCACATACATGTTATATGTAGATATAGTATACAGTAAGCAACAATACCAGTAGTACCGCACAAGGCGGTGGCGGAAGTTTCAAACATAGGAAACCTATAGGAGAAGTTGGTTGTTGTGAATCAGGGATGGCAGAGCGAAGCCGCTGATGGACTGAAAGGTGCTTGATCTCTCTCACTCTTTCTCTCTCTCTCTCTCTTTTGCTCTCTTTCTCTGACTATCAACCTACCTACCTACTGATCTATCTATGTATCTATCTATCTACCTATCTATCTATCTATGTATCTATCTATCTATCTATCTATCTAAATCTCTATCTAAATCTCTATCTATCTATCTATCTAGCTAGCTAGCTAGCTATCTATCTATCTCTCTCTCTCTATCTATCTCTATCTATCTCTATCTATCTCTATCTGTCTATCTATCTATCAATCGATCGATCTATCTATCTATCTATCTATCTATACCTATCTATCTATCTATCTATCTATCTATACCTATCTATCTATCTATCTATCTATACCTATCTATCTGATCTAATCTAATCTAGTCTAATATAATCTAATCTAATCTGATCTAATCTAATATAATCTACTCTTATCTTATGTTATCTTATCTTATCTTATCTTATCCTATCTTATCTTATCTTATCTTTTCTATCTATCTATCTATCTATCTTATCTATCTTATCTATCTTATCTATCTATCTATACATCCATCCATCCATCCATCCATCCATCTATCTATCTATCTATCTATCTACATATCTACCGACCTATCTATCTATTTATCTCTCTCTCTCTCTCTCTCTGTCTGTCTGTCTGTCTATCTACCTGTCTATCTGTAAGCTTTTAAATCAACGTCAAAAACGAAACAATTCTGCGAGACTTCTTCATTTTTTTGAACTTGACAACATCCAAAACGAAGCAATTCTGCGAGACTTCTTCAATTTTTGAACTTGACAACATCAAAAACAAAACAATTCTGCGAGACTTCCTTCAAAAATGGAAAGTTGAGTGCAGCGCTGACAGCCTCGTACCAATGCGTTTTGCATTTTTTCTACTCCACCTATCTAAAGTACTGCGCCTGCCACGAAAAATTGATGCCAAGTCATACGAAGTGCTGCACCTGTCACGCAAAATCATCTTAGCAAACCTACAGATCTGATGCTCCAAAATGCATCCTAACATCTCTCATGAACATGTCTTTTGTACTGCGCCTGCCACGGAAAATGCATCTTTGCAGATCCTCTTCAAAAGTCCCACGCCTGCCATCGTTTTTGGAAATGCTACAAAACCCTCACGCTTTGCTCACTTTTGGCAAGATCGACATCTGAGCGTCCAAAAGTGGCGCGAACATGTGGTGCTTTTAACATTTTGACTTCGAAATGTGCTTCGCGCCACAACGGCGTGCACTTTTTCGACATCTCAACTTCCAAAAGTGGTCTGAACATGGTGTGTTTTGTACATTTTGACTTCGAAATGTGCGTCGCGCCACAATGGCGTGCAATTGTTCATCTCTCATCTGGCCAGCTGGCTCCGCACCTGCCGCTTTAGCGAGCCTACTTTTCGACCCTCCGGAGCCTCAAATCATTGGAAAAACATACCTTTTCGCGCATCTGCATCTTCTTTCTTCTGACTCTTTCTCTTCTACTCTTCTCTCTTCTAATCGTTCTCTTCTCTCTGCCTCTGCCCTGCTCTGCTTTTCATCTGTCCATATTGTCGGAAGTTTGACTTCTAAACTTCCTTCGGTTAAACACCCGCCAGAAGCCATGGTGGATGTAGGGAATAACATCACATTACGACTGGGACCATACAATTGGGGTGTCTAACTATGAACGGCGGTTGGGATTAGGACTAATTTTGCTGTCCGAAAAGGCTTGACTAATGGTTGGAATTCATGATTTAGTACTGAATTACTGGCTAATCAATGCTTAATGGTAGATTGATGGTTGATTGATTGGGTAAACCACGGTTAAAGAACGTTTAACTCATGGGTTATCAATGGGTACTTGATGGTTTGTGGAAGAGTTTGATTAGTGGTTATTATTGATGAATGGTTGATGGATGGTTGACTCTCAAGAAAATGTTGTCCCAGTTGAAATTAGTCCAGCATACAACCCCGATAGCAAAGTGTCGCGTTTCATTCCTTTGACGCCAATTTGGTATTGACAGGCGAGCCAGCTTAGTCAAAAAAATATCATTCCTCAGAAACCACGAAGACACCACCCCGGAACACCGCCAAGACACCACAGAAACACCACCAAGACATGAGCAAGACAACCAAAACATCGCCGAGCACTGTCAAGACACTACGGACATACCACCAAAGGGCCACCAAGACACCAACGACCACCGAAACACAATTGAGAGACCACCAAGACACCAACAGGACGACAGACACCAAACAATTGTTGCCAACACACTTCGTCATAATCATTTTTTACCATCAACATCTTCTCGCATCACCATCTCCTCGCATCACAACACCGTCACAACACCATCACAACACCGTCACAAGTCAAGACACCGTCACGACACCGTCACAACACCGTCGCGACACCGTCACAACAACAACAATAATAACAACAACAACAACAACAACAACGACATCAACAACAACAACAACAACCACAACCACAGCCGCAGCCGCAGCCGCAGCCACAGCCACAGCCACAACAACAAAACAACAAAACAACAACAACAACAACAACCACAACAACCACAACAACCACAACAACCACAACCACCACAACCACCACAACCACCACAACCACCACAACCACAACCACAACCACAACAACCACAACCACAACCACAACCACAACCACAACGACAACGACAACGACAACAACACAACGCCAACATCATGTTTCTTCATCATTTTCTTTTACATCAACCATGCCCGCACCATCATCATCATCATCATCACCTTCATCATCATGATGATCATCATCATTACTATTTTAATAATCATCATCATCACCACCATCAGCACCATTATCATCATCATCACCACCAAGAATACTCATCCTTCACATCCTCACTTTTCATTTACGACACATTCCAACACGTGCACGGGCGCAGGAGGACATGATCTTCTTTAACACATCTACAGAATGTCATGGTTATACACAATTGTAGATGCAAGTGTATATATACATATACTTGTTGACGCTTTGGTGCAGGTACATAGACGCAGGTACATATAATTTTCTTTAACACAACTACCATATGAAAATATGCTGGTGTATTGCGGCAGATACTCGTACATAGGCGCAGGCGGAAATCAACTTCTTTAAAAAACAGAGAGTGGATATATTTAAGTGGCAGATGTTAAGATGCAGGTGGAGATCAACTTCTTACTGTAAAGACACCTACAAGTTGCAAAGTTCTTCTAAGTTTTCTCTTAGGGCGGCAGGGCAGCGTGGATTGATGTCCACAAAACGCAACCCGCTGGCACGAAATGTTGATCGCGAAAACTTGAAATGAAATTGCAATGTGGACCTTCGCTGGGTCAACCCTTTCCCGCGAAATGCGTCTCGATCGTTAAAAGCTGCGGTGAAAGTGCGGTTTTACATCTGCTTGCTGAACTCTTGTAGCGCGAAATGCGTGCCCGCCGTCTGAAATCATGCAAAAGTACGCCTGTGCAAAAACATCCGTATATAAAAGCTCCTCGTGTAAATCCATTCCTTTGTAAAAGCACCTCTGTGTGTGATGGTATCTGTGTGTAAAGCTGCTCAGCGTAAAATGATCTCTGAATAAAAGTGTGTGTGTGTGTAAGAGTGTTTCTGTGTGTGCCATCTCTGTGTGAAAGCATCTCTGTGTAAACGTATTTCTGCGTACAACTATCTCTGTGTAAAAGCGTGTGCGTTGAAAAACATCCATGTTAAAGCGCGCGCGCGGGTGTGTGTGTGTGTGTTTGTGTGCGTGAAAAATGCCTGGGTAAGAAAAACATCATCGTGTAGTCCTAAAGTATCTCTGTGTAAAACTATTTGCGGGTAGAAGAATCTCTGCGTCAAAGAAATTGCATGTAAAAGCACTGTGTAAAAGTATTGTGTATCAAATTTATCCCGGCAAGAGACCCCAAACAGCGTGGGGGAATGGGAGGATAATGTAGGATAATGTTGAGGATGAGGATGATGAGGATGATGAGGATGATGATGATGATGATGATGGGGAGGAGGCGGCGGAGGATGAGAATGTTGCGGACGATGGTGTTGAGGATGATACAGTAATGTTGAGGATGATGATGTTGGGGATGATGAGGTGCAGGAATATGAGGTGAGGATGATGATGTGGAGGATGATGAAGTTGAGGAGGATGAGGGTGAGGATGATAATGCGGAAGATGAAGTGGAGGATGATGAAAAGGATGATAATGTTGCGGAAGATGAGGTGGAGGCTGATGATGTTGAGGATGGTGATGTCAAGGAGGAGGAAGATGATGATGTTGAGGAGGAGGAGGAGGAGGAGGAGGATCCACACTTCGTGCGAGCTTGTGCAGTCGACATGCACTTCGTCACATAACTGTTGCAAAGACAAGCAACAATAGCTGCGGTTAAAAAAGGAGATGAGGTCATGCTGTTTCGTAGCTGCAGCGGCAGGAAGTGAGCGCGAGAGAAGAAACATTACATCCGGCGCAACCGCAGAGAACACCACCTCGGATGCAGCGAATGCTTCGGAAGCGCAAGACTATATGGAAGACAAGACAAGACGAGACAAGACAAGACAAGACGGGCGAAACCCAGCACACCACATCTCGCGCAACCAACAGAACAAGACGGACAGAACACGACAGTACAGGACAACGATCCCCGCCTCGGATGCATCGAATGTTGACTATGGAAGACAAGACAAGACAAGACAAGACAAGAAGGATGAAACACGACACAGGACATCTCGCGCAACCGCAGAGATGGCCGCCTAGGATGTGTGCAGCGAAACAGGGCACGTTACGCCTGCGCACAGCGAAACACGGCACTTTGCATCTCGCGCAACCGCAGATCACCGCCGTGGATGCAGCGAATGCTTCGGAAGTGCAAGCCTATGGAAGACAAGACAAGAGATAAAAGAGTCGACATGCACTTGGGCATTTCACATGCGGAAATTGACAGGGAAAATGCCGCGCCCCAGAGTGAGCACCTCGATCAAACACACCGGCCTTTACCACTACCGTACGAACCCCTCAGTGTGCACACACTGTTTGGGGAAAACACCTGTGTGAGAATGCATCCCTGTGTAAAGGCACCTGTGTGTAAACGCAGCTGCGTCTAAAAGTTCCTCTCTGCAACATCATCTCTGTGAAAAAGTATTTATGTCTTAAAGCGCTTGCGTGTAAAAGCATCTCTCTGCAAGCATTTTTTTGGTGAAAATGTAAGAGTGAGAATGGATGGAAACCTGATTCCAGAATGGTTTGAGCCCTCCCCTAAACTGTGTTTCCAGCCTCGCCCCACGTAAGAGTTTTTCTGTCTAAAAGTGCCCTAGTCTAAAAGCACCCGTGTGTAAAAGCATCTCTCTGTAAAAAAAAACCTGTGCAAAAACACCTCTTCGAAAAAGTATCGGTGAGTAAAAAAACACTACTGTAGGAACCATCTCTGCGTAGGAGTATTTGTGTAAAAGCTTCTGTGTGTAAAGGCTACTTTGTGTCAAAAGAATCCCCGTGTAAAAGCAAATGTATTGGTGGGTAAAAGCATTCCGGTGTAAAAGCATCGCTGTGTAAAGGCATCTGTTTGTAGAAATACCTGCGCATCTGTGTGTAAAAGCTCCTCGTGCCTGTGTAAAAGCACCTGTGCATAAAGGCATTTGAGTGTAAAAGCACCAAGTTTGTGTGTAAAAGCGAGCCTTTGCCAAAAGCATCTCTGTGTAAAAGCACTCATGTGTGAAGGCATCCCTGTGTGTAAGCATCCCTCCCTGTGCAAAAGCAACAAATGTTAAAGGGTGAAAATGGTTCCTTCTCTTGAATGGAAGGGCCGAAACCAAAAGTCAAAAGGCCAAACAAATCAGCGTACAATTTTAGAATCTCTAGGCTGCGTAGTATTTGCGCAAAATTGCTTGGTGTTTGCAGCAATTTTATGCACTTTGCAGCAGCTAGCACCTGTGCACTTGTGCACTGCATGGTTTTGTGCAACATCAGTTCATTGCTCGGAACTTTGCCTTTTCACTTTGTTTCCGGGCCCCCCCCCGGTCTTAGACAAAAAGGGGACCCTGCCTCGACGGTTTGACCACACCTGGTGTTCAGGGGGTTGGAACTAAGCGCCTCGAACGTCCGCGACCAGCTTCTGCCGTTGTTTCGTCACCTGCATGCGTTTATCCCAGGTCATACCCGCATTCTTTTGGTCACATTCCCATTGTCTGCAGTCTTGTTCAAAAAGCCTGGGTAACGCTTTCCCGTTCTGAAGGTACCACTGCGCTTGCAGTGCCACTTCCCGTTGTCCCTCAAACTCCGGGCGAAGTTGAAAACCACTGCGAAATCCTTTATCACCTAACATGTACATGGATCTGACTTGGCCGTAAGGTACCGCAGGAGTCAGTCTTTCTGGAATAAGATCAAGGACCTGTTTGACCAGGCCACAAGCCGTTTCGCTCTGCTCAACCATGGTTACCTGATGCGCGCGCGCCTGTGCATAGTTGGTGATGAAGATGACGTAGGTGTCCCCGTCAGTGTTTTGGCGTTTCACCGGGAGGTATGCACGCAAGTGTTTCATGATGGCCAGTGCCACCTCGATCCAAGAAATACCTACCACTTTGTTTTGGGGGCCCACGTATGTTGTGGGCCATTTGCACGTGAGCAACCATTGCTGACATGCCCATGCGACTTGAAGCCCAAAGGCGCAATCTCTGAGCCCCTGGTTTTGTAGTTGGCGTCTCGGCGGAGACCAAAGTTCATCTGCAGTCCATGCTCCCAAAAAACTTACAGGATCATTCTGGACTTCTTCTGTGGGCATATATGCCTTGGTTACTGCTTGTGCTCGGGCTCTCGCATTCTGCAACGCAAGGATATAGTTGAAAACTTGACTCAGGTGGGTTTGGTCCTGGTGGACACTTACATGGTATGCTTCCAGTTCGGACAGGATCTCCGGCATGGATGTATTCAGGGCATGTGCGGCTTGGCCATCCGCTTTTTGGTTTCCTAAGCCATGATAGATATCTAAAAGATCTGTGAGCTTTTGCAGCTCCCTGTGCGCCTTAATTTTGTGGACCTTGTGGCCCTGTTTTTTGGCAACAAAGATTCTGCACATGAGATCATAGTGTGGATTATCTATAAAGGATTGGGTGGAGGAGGCCATTGTAGCTTTTTCAAACGCACTTTTTGCCACCGAACTGTCGGTGTAGAGCTGGAATGCAGGAAGTGTCTCGGTAGCCAATACTATGATCATGAGTTCCGCACGATGGATGGTTTGTTTATCTGGCAGGCGGCCATGTGCCAGTGGTGTGAGTGTGTCTGGGTGCTCTTGGGTTGTTAGAAATCGCATTGCTTGTGCTTGTCTACACTGATCGTCAGGGGCCACATCTGCGATGAGGGCATATGCTGCAAACCTGGTTTCTGTCGCGGCTGGGTACCTGCAGCTCCCGTCGGAGTACAGGTAAGGGCCGGATGCATGGTTCATCTGGGCCAGCTGTTGGCACGCCTGTGCCGGCATGACTGCCTCCGGAAGGCTGTGCCTTAAGGCATGGATAAAATCATGCATTTCATGTTTGTATAACACCGGCCAGTCAATCCAGCCTGGGCATTCGTCCTGAAGGAGTGCAACTGCTGCTGCATGTTCTGCTCTGATCTCCTGCATGGATGGGCAGTGCAAAAACCTGTGCTCCTTAGAGTCTGGTTCTTGGCATAGAGGGCATGTACCGTCACAGGTACCATCATACTTGGCTTTTTGATGCTCCGTCTGGAAAGCTTGTCCTATTTCATGCAGGAGTTTTCTCTGATCGGCTGTTGGGAACCTTTTGATAACCTGTACTGTCGCGGGCACATCCGCTTCTGGATATGAGTACAAGGTAAATCGTTTGGTATGTATTTTGACTGCTGTTTCATTCCATGCTTGTTGGGCCCAATAGGTTAGGTCTTGAATGGTGGATTGTAAGATGTTGAGTGTTAGGTGCTTGGCGACTTGAATATCCCCTTCCTTTGTAATTGCCCAACCCAGTTGGAGGATATTACTTTTCAGGGTGCCTGCTGGCCCCTTAGTGGTGCCTATGATGGCTCTGTGCCTGGAGGCTGTTGTTAGGAAGGCAAGGCGTTCCGCTTCGCTGGCTCGAACCAGCCATTGGCGTGCTTTCTTCATGGACTGGATGATGACATGCAGGCCTGGATCCAGTAGCATGTGTTGTGAAAACATGAGCAAAATAGCTGGCGACATGCATCTAGAGGACGTGTTCAACAAGGACTCGGCAACCAGGTGCCTGATTTTGGTCAGATGCTCTTGGCCTATGGGTGTTATTTCCGCTCCATGAAACATCGCAGGATACACTGAGGCCTTGATGACGTGTGCCTTCACCTCCAGAGGCCATTGTTGGTGTTTGATCCTCTGGAGGCGGGCCTTGCCTTCTTCCATTCTGGTGTGGAGATTGCCGAGTTTCGCCGACCCTGTATATTGCATTTGTAGTCCTAGGTCCTTTGCTGTGTGGACCTTCGCTGGGGCAGCCTGGTCAGGATGAAGTGTTGCTGCTGCTGTTTGAATTTCAGTTTCTGCGATCGGGTCGGATGCCCAGATCCAGGTCTTCTTCAGGTCAACTTGCAGCTTTGCCTGTCGACAGATTTCTAAGGTTGCTTTGGCTATGGGTGCATGTCTGGCATGATCAGTGCATGCCCAGCTCCAGTTGTCTGCAAAGGCGCTAATGCGCACTCCATTGGCTGTATGTGGTGTTTGGAATATCCAGAGTGCTGCGATGGCAATCATGACAACTACGGAGATGGGGTCTCCTTCTGCGCATCCTGTGGTGGAGGTGATTTTATCACTAACTTCCCCTTGGATTTCCCAGTACCTATTAAGGCCCTTAGTAGTTTCTTCCCATTTGAGTACAATTTGGTCAGGGCAGCCGATTGCTCGGAGGGCACGGCTGGCAAATTTTCTTCGAATGAGATTAAAACATTTAACAAGGTCTAAGGTGGCGCCTGCCCGGCTGGTCTTTTGGTGGGCGAGCTGCTCCAGCCATTGCTGCGTGTCATATGCCGCTTCATAGGCCCCGCGGCCTTTCAGGAAGCCGGTTACCTGGGGAGGTATCCATTGTGATAGGTGGGCAATTGCTTGGTGCGTGACCAACCTGGCCCAGATTCTATAAATTTGTGGTAGGATGGTGATGGGTCTAGTTTCGGAGGCCTGGCAAAGGCCGAACTTTTTGGCAAGGGGAATTGTGCGGCCGCACATTAGGTTATGAGGGAGGACTAGTGGATGATCATTAATAATTTGCACCAGGTCACTTATGGCTGCTTTTGGGAGCATTTGCAGGTCGCTGGCATGGATTCCATCTGTACCTGGTGCTGAGTGGCTTTTGGTAGTTTTGATAATGTACATCCAAAGGTCTACATTTTGGGTATCAATTTGTAGGTCAGGGATGTCATTAGGCAGTGCGGCAACCAGCTGGTCGAAGTCAGCGATGTCTGTTTCAGTCATCGCATCCTGTGCTGGTTCGCGTTGCCAGAAAGGTATCCAGTATTGGTTGAGTTGTTGAAATACATCCCCAATCTGGGTGTAGTGTTTCAACTGTGTGACGGTACGCTCTCCGTCTGGCTGTGGTGTCCCTGCTGGGATCCTTACTGTGATGTAGTGCTCATTGGTATCAATCAGTGTGCAGCTGAGTTGGTCCAGTTGCACCGGAAAGGCGATGTCAAAACGGTGTCCTTGCCAGACTGCAAGTTCCACTATGGTATTGTTGTCTTCTGTATGGGTGTGTGTGGTCAAACCCTGTTCTTGCAACTGCTCGGCAACTGTGTGTAAACAAGGTTTTTTCAACCCTCTGGCTGTGGCAAAAGCCTTGGACCTGTGTCCGGTGTGGTCTTGCTGGTTGTTCCATTGTATCAGCTTGGCACGAGTGCTGGCATCTTGTCTAACCGTAGCATCTACTTCATGCTGAAGGAGCTGTTCCATTGTTAGCAGCAATTCGATCTGTGGTACCTGGGCTGGCAGGGGCCCAATTTCAGGCGTGTTTTGGGCCCAGTGGGCAAAGGAGGGATAAAAGCATCTGTTATACGCAATGGCATTCCATTCCAATTGTAGTTGTTGTCTTCTCTGCGGTGTGCTATGTAGTGACATGGGGTTTTTTTGGAGTTGCCTCCTGAGTGATTGAATGCGTCGGATCTGGACTACTTTTCTTTTGGTTCGGATCGCAAAAACTTCACCCGGTGGTTCATAATCTCCTTGTCTCCCACGTCTAACCTGAGATTGGAGGGGATTTTTTTTGGGTATAGGATTATTACCCCTACCTTGGAACGCCTTTGGTACTCTATTCATGGGGTGTTTTTCTGGGTCGCATCTATGCTGCTTTTGGATGGTGCAGTCCACCAATTTTTCGGCTGTACGGCACCATTCTTGAATGGTGTTACATTGGGGCCATCCAGACTGCTCTACCAGCTGGTGCATGTTGGTTGGGTCAACTGGCAACTGCGACCAGGGTTTTGGTGTGCGCAAGCGGTGCTGGAACAGCTGGCAACCAGGTAAATCAAAGGACAAAAAGACTGGGTCATGGCAGTCAAAAAGCTTATCTTTGTTTACACTGATAGATTTTAAATACGGGACCAGGCATGGGCTTATGAGGGCACTATCGGGGATGGTGGCTTCATAACAGGTTTTTGCCATGGGCTGGCCATGTAGGACAGTATGCAAGTATTCAAGATGTTGGTATCCCTCCTCGAAAAGTGGTTGGCACGATTCCGATTCTTGGATGGGCATATTGAAATCACCTGCAAAAATACAAGGTAGGTTTAATTGTTTGGATCGGGTGATAGCTTCCGCAAGGATTGCTTCTGTCTGTTCTACGGCTTGGGGTATTGATCGTGTGAGGCCATAGATAACAAAGAACTGAATATGTACAGCCCCGAATCTGATTATGGAGTGCTGGAGCCTAGTGGTGTAGATCCAGTCCGGGCTGGATGGGTTCCTGGAGGCCCTGGCTGGGTACCGGCTGGCTATTGCCGTACCTCCAGCACGCCCTCTTTCGCTAGGTTGAAAATCAACTCTTTGCCGCTGCGGCGGGACAGGATCGGACCACAACATGGTGTACCCAAGCTGTCTGAATTGGCTTGTCAGGGTGCGTTGCGTCTGCACTGTGGCACTGGTCTCTGAAAACAACATGACATCTAAAGATTGAGCAAGTTGCTCAAATTCTTGTTTTTTATTTGTCATGGCAGTGGGGTTAATTATTCCCATGGTTACCCTTGGACCGGGATTTTTGGCTTCCCCTACTCTTATACCATGGTAAGGGGAAAAGCAGGCTGTTGAACTACTGGCGCTAGGATATTCTTGGAAATACTGTACAAAGGCAAAATGCCTGCTATGGCGCTGTATCGGATGCATGGATTGAGAAGCCAAACACTTCCCACTGTCAAGGTCGACGTTTCTGACGGCCAGACCGTAGGTTGTGTGAAGCTCATGGCGGCTGCTTGGCTCTGGCTGGCAACCTATGGAATTATGACAAGGACTCCTAATCCCCATGGTCACTTGTAATTTGAACCGGCCTGATTTGAATGGCTGGTTTGGCCGCAACGGATGGCTGGCCTCGGCTTGCAAGATTTTACATCTTATCATACTCACCTGCTGGACCTCTGTACTTCGGCAGTGGTTGGCTGGCAAGGCTGCGGATGCGTAAACCCTTGAAAAAATTCGGAAGGGATGTGGCCCTTCCCAACCCCTGGGCGGCTTGGCGGCTATGGCAGGACCAAGTCAGTCCTGGTGCATGTCTTCAGGCTCACCTTCTCTTTCGCGCTTTGATGGCTTCATCAAAAGCGCTTTGATCTCGGCTAAGTTCTGGTTGAGCTGATTGGATTGCACCTGCATTGCTTGATCCACCGATTTTTGGATGTCAGCCTTGGTGCGTTCTAATGTCTTGGCAAACAGGTGGTTGGTATCCGTGATCTGCTGCTGTACTTGCTGGAACTGCATGTCGGTTTGTTGCTGGCATTGTTGCTGTGTGGCTGCAACTGACTTGATGGTTGCTTCCAGCTGTTGAATCTTTGCGTCCTGCTGCTTAAACTTGGCTTCGATGGGTCCTTCATTGGACCTTGGTGGCTGTGTCGCTGGATGAGATCCTTGGCTGTTGCGGGCTAGATATGTTGCCCATGGATCTTGGCTGAGGGTTCCCTCTGGTGTGGTAGTTTGCTTCCCCTTACCTGAGCCTTTTCGAGGCCGCGGCCCCGCGATGATCGATTGGGCTGGCGCCTGTGTTTTCGGGGGAATGTACCTGGCAATCAACGGGTGGCCATTAAATTGGAGGAGTTGCTCGGGTGGTTGGTCGGCACTTGTGATCAACCAGGTGCGGGGACCTAGGGCTTTGATTGCACGGATCTTCCATTTATACAACAGGGCCCATTCATGAAGGCTTTGTTGGGTCACTCCAAACGGCAATGGCTCAAGCTTGAATGTGTGTGCTCCTCCTAACTGCTCTGGAACCTCTTCACCTGGGTGGAGGTTTGTCCATGCCAGCTTGAATCCGTCCTGTGTGTAGCGGAGCCCATATGACCGTTTGCCTCTGATGAGTCCGCAGCAGTTTTCTGTGCTGGCGGCTGTGGCTGTCACATGCGCCAAGTCCCCTTGAATCCATAGTACACGAAACTGTTCTTGTGGGCGTCCTGAGTCAGACTTTGGATTGATGAAGATCTTGTTGAATCCAGACTTCACTAACATGGGAATCAAAGTATCTTTTGTGACAGTGGCGTGAACCTGAATGGACTTGGCTGATGCTTCATTGGATGGGCCGTGTGTCCCTCTCAAGCTCCTGCCCCACATTGCTGTGACATGCTCTTTGGTTCCGTGTTCACCCAACATGTTTTTGAGTGTGGCAAAAGTGTGCGAGATGAGCTTGGCCCACTCGTCCTCCGGGAAGTCGCTCTTCCAAAGTGTCATGGATACCACATGGCAATCTTGCAGGTCGACTTTTTTGCTTTTATCTTCCTGAGGACTGACCGGCTTCGCACCCAACTGAACAAGTGAGCCTGACAGGATTACCTGGCGATCTTGGGCATCTCGACAGGGGAGGTGCAGTACCTGTACATGCAATTGCTGGCTCTCAACTGGGCTACCAAGCACAAACATGGCAAGTTCGTCCCTGCTTATGGTCTTACCTTCCCGTAACCATGGCATGGCATCTTGGTGAGACATGAGGATGACTCCGCATGCTGACGATGTCAATTGATTGATCTGTTGTGCTGCAGTGCCATCTGTGTTGAGCAAATATCCTGGGACCATACGGTACTGTGTCGGATCTGGTGCAACAGGCTGCATCTTGCGCTGTTTGGTGCTGATGTTGTGTGCTGTCTGCTTGGCTGCTTGCTTGAGTTTTTCACTGGGGATGTCGATTTGGCAGTCTTTGATGAGTTGGATCACTTTCTCAAATCGGTTGGTCCCCCCTGGCATCTGAGCTGCATATATGGCTTGCGTGGATCCTGCTTTGGTAAGTACATCTTCGACCGCGGATGTTACCCATTTCAGGTCAAAACCATTTTCCAGCAATGTGGATGCAATGGCATTCTTGATTTGTGTTCTCGTATGTTCCTTACCCCCACCTACAAGTGAATGCCCAATGTGGATGAGGATGGACTCTGCGTGTGCTGAGATCTTCATTTCTCCCACCTGGAGTGGTCCTGTGGCTCTCTTTCCGTTGTGGATCATTCTAGGCATAGCTGGGCAAAGCGCTGGCATCATGGTGGCTTCTAGAATACCTTCCAATTGGTTCATGGTGACATTTGGTGCCAGCTTTCCTTTCCACAGTGGTCGTGAAAGCCATTTGATGGTGACTGGCATGCCTTCGTCGTGAGAAAGTTCATCTAGAATCTTTCTGGACGCACGTACTGATAGGAGATTCCAAAACCCTTGTGGTGGCAGTGGGCATGATGTAGTGCTTGCGGAAAACTGGCAATGGAAACCTGTTTTTGTGAATTCCCCTGAAACCATCAATCCAAGCATTTGCAGTTCTTGTTGAGAAAGAAGTGACGTCCAAAATTCCATGGCAGTTTGGGCTTGAGTCCTATCACCATCTCCTGTCATGTGAAATGAACAATCAGTTGGGTCCCAATGGCAATGCGCATGTGTCAACAGTTTCAGTGCTGCTAAACTGAAAGTTGCTGGCTGCGTCATTCTGGACTGGTTCATCTCGTGAGGAAAAAGCAAAATATCCGGTTGCACTGTCTGATTCTTGGTAAGTGGTCCAAACTGGTCATGGACCGAATCACTCTGAAACCAAGCTGCAATCTGGCTGTTGAGATCTTGACCTTTATCGGCTTTGTACAGTGTGAGCACTCCATCTTCAACATATGCAACTGGGTATGTTGTGGTATCATGCAAGACAACATTGGCTGGATCGAATGCAACTCTAACTGCATGGCCTGTTCGTTCCATTTCATCATTGGCCAGTGCTTGGGCTTCAAACCGTTCTCCCCAAATGGCTGCGATCTCATGTGTGGGATAATGTGCAGTGATCCAAAACGTATGTCGTCCATCTTGTGTATCCAGGCATGCGGATTGTACTGGATGGAATTCTTGCGTGGCCTCAGTCTGTGATTCCTTATCCAGCTGTGTCAATTGAGAGACGTGATCATGTGTCATGAGTGATTGGAAACCATGCTGTGGGTGCCAAATTTGTTCGCTTGGAAAGTCATACCTATCGGCCTGGCAAAACAAATCTGTACAGTGGTGCATGTAATCATGGTCAAACTTGTCTTCATGTGCTGACGCAATGGTATTGACTTTCCCCCAAAATTGCACTGCCGAATTGGAGGCGGTGAGGCGTTCTTCCTAAATTTTGTCAATCAGACTCTGTACATTCAGGCTTGTGTATCTCTGTGCAATGCAGTTGATGGCGTTGGCAAGTGCGAGCATCGCATGTGCTGGCGTGATCATGTTACCTGTGTACAGCCATGCCTGTTCTTTGTCTGAGGGCAAAACCAGTCCTGCAGGCATCACATGATGTAGGCCTACTTCAATTGGGTGCCAATACCTGGGTGGCATGCAGTTTGGGCGGTGAAAATGCCCCATATATCCCTTGGTTGCCAGGCTGTCGGATGCCAGGCAGTGCTGCCTACCGTACTGAGCCATGAAGGTGGGCAGCTTGGTGTCTCCTGTGTAACAACGCATGGAAAGGACATCCTGGGTGCAGCTTGACTTCATGGACTGTGGCAACATGTGTGGTTGCTTGGCCAGCTTGAGTGCTTCTCCTGTCACCTGGAGATCATTCAACATCTCTTGAGACCATGCAATGATGCTACCAACTGACTGCGGTGTCACTTGATCCCTTTTCTGCCATGGTTGAAATGACACTGGGCGAACATGTGGGTCGTGCATGAGAAGTGCAATGCAGAGCCATCGGAATCTGGTTGAGGCACACTGTTCGGATGCATCTACTGTTCTGGTCCAGTGGAGGCGATATCCGGCTGCTTGGATCTGATTCATGATGTACTTGGCATCCTTGTGAATGGGAAACCCCGCTACTTGCTCAATCACTAAAACCTTAGGACGGAGCATTTTTGCAATACCTATGGCTTCAGAAAACAGGAGGCCACGTTCATCTCCTAAACCTTGTTCAGCACCTGCCTTCGACCATGGAGGACACGGAGGACTCATGACAAGGACATCAGGTCTCCAGTAGGAGACTGGCACCTGCCATTCGGGATCACGGATGTCTGCACAAATGATGGT
>CAMXCT020003136.1:0-75151 GCA_947184155.2 Cladocopium goreaui | reverse complement strand
GTAAACAAGTCAATTTCAATAGCACTAAGCACTAAAACCATCACCCCACACCATACAGTGTAAAACCATTCACCAAAAGAACCTGAAACCATAAACCTTGAAACCATACACCCTGAAACCGATAACCCGAAAACCATCAACCCTAAAACCATAAACCCAAGAACATAAAACTTAAATCCAAAACACCATAAACCCGTCAACCCTAAAGCCATAACCCCCACACCATACAGCATAAGACACTTCACCCATCAACCCTAAAACCACAAACCTAAAAGCATAAACCCAAACCCTTAAAAGCATAAACTGATCAAATCTTGGAAATTCAATGGAAGATAAGAAGGTCGGACATCCCAAATGTTGCAAGAACCAGGGAAAATGAAAGGTAAGATGTCCTAACCCCTCTTCCGGACATCCTAATACCACCAGACCCAAAGAGGCATAGCGCCCCCCATGCATTGAAATTGCCATGCCAAGACCCTACCGGGAAAAAAACGAAAAAATGGAGAAACAAACTGCCGAGAACCCTTATGTTTACCACGAGAATCTGTGACGGTCACCAAAACTGGCGAATACCGGCAACATGAATCCAAGTAAATATGAACATAGTATATGTTACTGTCGACAATCATATTAAAGAGCCGGGTCCGTGCAGAAGAGACCGCGAGAACAACCTGCCTCGAGCCGTTGAGAACGGCCAGGAAAGTATCCAGCAACTCGTAATATTTACTGGCCTCAGACGCAGCGGGTTTGCACTTCGCTTTGGGATGGCTTGACTCAATTGCTGAGGCTGCTGCATAGAATGCATACGACCAAAAATACAAGGGACCGCGGGCAGCCACATGGGAGTTTTCACACAGCCTCATGGATTATGAACATCTTGAAGACATCTTGCAAACATCTTGGATGTCGCAGCAAGGACCACGTGAAGCTGCAGAAGATCTTGAGATCTGCACATCCAATCTACGGCGCCCTCACTCCACGCCCGTGCACCAATCTCCCATATGCATCCACCACAAAGGACAATGGAAAGGCCGCCTTGGACAAACTCAATGCACTTGACAACGTTTTGAAAAGTTTGTGCTCAAGGCTTGACTCGACTCATTTTCCAACTTTGAGGTTAGGATCATCATGTGACTGTTGGGCTGTCTTGCAAGTTCATGTTCACAAGATCTTAGATCCATGCTGAGAAAAATATTGTGAACCAGGAACACCCTCTCAAGAGGAAACCCACCTTCTGGCACCTGGGAAATCGCCATTGCGCATGGTCGGATTTCAATTTTAACGAAGGCTCTGTTCAACATGAAACGCACTCTCTTCGTCACGTGGGACAGCCAGTTGCTGGGCATCACATTCTTGTCGACGACAGAGACGCCCCATCAGCCAACAACTGGGACTGCAACTCCACTGTGTTGCGTATATCTTAGCTCGAACTACTTGTGTCTGCTCTGAGTCCATTGAGTCCATTGCCAAATGCAGAAGAAGAAGCACGGCCACAAGGTAAATCAATCCTTGCTGCGAACAGGAAGAAGTTTCATGCGTGATATGCTAGCCAGCCTTTGATACAAAAAAAAGAGCTTCATTCATGGCTCATTACTGGTTGCCTCAATCCTCAATCCATAACTGCAGTGTTGCTACTCCTTTCTGCTCGCTTCCCGCCTGTGATGATGGGAAATGTCAGTGAGGAAAGCGGAGCTCCCTTCCACTCAAAATCAGAATACATGGCACCTGGCCAATCCTGGCGCTGACAAACAGTCACTTCAACTCTGAAAGAGACATGATGGCAAGATTTCGGCATGTCAAGTGAACATGACTTGGCTAAGTACGTTGAACTGGGGAAACTGCCTTTCATTTTGGGATTGATAGTTGCCAGGAATGAGAGACCTTGAAACCATAATGAACCCAAGCCTCAGGCCTCAATCGGTCAGCAAGAGAGCTAAAAACTCGTAGTTCGGCAACTTGAGCCAAAATTCTCGAAATTTCCCGTGTTATCCACATTTGCAAATTGAGCTTGCTAAGTAAGCGCCCTCTTCCCTACAAGATGGTTGTGAAATAATTTGCAAAGCTCCAAACAATTTGCATCATGTCCACTGCTCCCGAAGCATCCCGAAAATCCAACAGCTCGAAGGATCTCAAACTTTTTGGACGAGGCATTCGGCTGCAGGCGTTGAAGGATGAGTCGATCATGACCCAGCATCGGTCTACATCCATGGTGACTTTGGCGCTGCAATTTTTGAAGCTGCCACGGTCTGTAAACGTCGCTGCTGGGGGCCCATGACGTCAACCAGTCAGACCAGCCCAAACCAACATCAACATGTCACTAACCTTTGGCATTTCATTATTTTTCCCTGTACATCACACGATCCAAACGATTTACAAAGCACATCTTCTTTCTACGATTTCCAACGCATTCAATGCTCAAAGCACAATTTGTCAAAATATTTTCCGAAGGAAATGATTTCAACACGCATCTTCTTTCTACATTGTCCAAAGGACATGATTTAAACGCACATGTTCTTTCTAGATTCTACATTTTTCACAGCAATTGATTTCAAAGCACATCTTCTATACTAGATTGTTCAAGAAAATTGATGTTCAAAGTTCAAAGCATGTTTTCTACATGTTCAAAAGGATTGTACTTTCAAAACACATGCGTTTCTATATTTTCCAAAGAACTTGATTTCAACGCATATCTTCTCTCTATTTTTTCCAAAGGCATTGATTTTGAAAGCTCCTCTTCTATACTATATATTTTTCAAAAGAAGTGATTTCAACACACATCTTCTTTCTACATTTTTCCAAAGGAAATTATATTCAACGTACATCTTCTTTCTACGATTTCCAAGGCTTTCAATGTTCAAAGCACATAATTTTCAATATGTTTCAAGGGAAAGGATTTCAACGCACATCTTCTTTCTACATGTTCCAAAGGAGTCGATTTTAACAAATAAGTTTCTTTTTACATGTTACAGTACAAAGGAATTGATTGCAACGCATGTTTTTTCTACATGTTCCAAAGGAACTGATTTCAAAGGACATGTTCTTTCTAGGTTCTTCATTTTCCAAAGGAATTGATTTCAACGCACATCTTCTATACTATTTTTTCGAGGAAATTGATTTTCAAAACACATGTTTTCTATATGTTCCAACGGAATTGATTTCAACGCACATCATCTTTCTATATCGTCCGCAGGAAGTGATTCTGAAAGCAGATCTTCTTTCTACATGTTCCAAGGCAATTGATTTCAACACACATCTTCTTTCTACATTTTCCAAAGGACATGATTTCAAAGCACATCTTCTTTCTACATGTTCCAAAGGAATTGATCTCAACGCACATCTTCTTTCTACAGTTTCCAAAGGACCTGATTTGAGCACATATCCGTTTTCTACATGTTCCAAAGGAATTGGTTCTCAAAGCACATCTTCTTTGTATGTGTTCCAAAGGAATTGATTTCAATGCAAATCGTCTTTCTGCATGTTCCAAAGGAATTGATTTCAACGTACATTTTCTTTCTAGATTCTATATGTTCCACAGGAATTAAAGGTGTCGCAAAAAGCACATCTTCTATACTATATGTTTCAAGAAAATTGATGTTCAAAGCATTTGTTCTACATGTTCAAAAGGATTTTCTTTTCAACACACATCTTCTCTCTACATGTTCCAAAGGCATTGATTTTAAAAGCACATCTTCTATATATCGTTGAAAAGAAGTGATTCCAACCGCGCATCTTCTTTCTACATGTTACAAAGGAATTGATTTCAATGCACGTCTGCTTTCTACAATTTCCAAAGGAATTGATTTCAACAAACATGTTCTTTCTATGTATTCCAGATAAGAAAAAATGCAATGCACATCTTGTTTCTACACTTTTCCGAAGGAACTGATTTCAACGCACGCTTTCTCCCTACATGTTCCAAAGGACATGATCTAAACGCACATGTTTGTTCTACATGTTCCAAAGGTTTTGATTCTCAAAGCACATTTGCCTTCTTTACTTGTCACTAAGATTTATTTCAACGCACATCCTGTTTCTACGTGTTCCAAAGAAATTGATTTCAACTCACATTTTCTCTCTACATATTCCGAAGGACACGATTTAAACGCACTTTTCTTTTCAAAGCTCATTGGTTTCTATATTGTCCAAAGGAAACAATTTCAACGCACATGTTCTTTCTACATTTCCCACAGGGGTTGATTTTGAAAGCACATCTTCTGTACTATATATTTTTCAAAAGAAGTGATTTCAACACACATCTTCTTTCTACACTTTTCCAAAGGAATTGATATTCAACGTACATCTTCTTTCTACGATTTCCAAGGCTTTCAATGTTCAAAGCACATAGTTTTCAATATGTTTCAAAGGAAATGATGTCAACGCACATCTTCTTTCTAAAGGAGTTTGATTTCAACGCACATCTTCTGTCGACATGCTCCAAAGGAATTGATTCTCAAAGCACAGTTTTTCTATAATTTCCAGCGGGTTCAATGTTCGAAGTATATTTGTTTTTGTTGTCCAAAGGACTTGATTTCAAGGCACAGTTTTTCTACATGTTCCAAAAGAATTGATTGTCAAAGCACATGTTCTATTTTCTATTTCTTTCGAACAGGTTCAATGTTCAAAGCATATTTTTCCGCATTTTCCAAAGGAATTGGTTTCCAAAAAACTTGTTTTTTTTGAACGGGTTCAATGTTCAAAGCACATCTTCTTTCTACATTTTCCAAAGGAATTGATTTTCAAAGCACGGTTTCTATTTTTTTCGAGCGGGTTCAATGTTCAAAGCTTGTTTTCCCCATTTTCCGAAGGAATTGGTTTTCAAAGTACTTTTTTTTTCTCGAACGGGTTCAATGTTCACAGCACATCTTCTTTCCACATTTTCCAAAGGAATTGATTTTCTATTCACGGTTTCTATTTGTTTCGATCGGGTTCAATGTTCAAAGCACATCTTCTTTATATATGTTGAAGAATTTGATTTCAACACACATCTTCTTTCTACATTTCCGAAGGGTTGAATTTTCAAGGCACATCCTCTTTCTACATCTCCTAGGGGTTTTATTTTCAAAGCACACCTGATTTCTACATTGTCCAACGGGCTGAATTTACACACAGAGTACGAGTCACAGTTCAAGGGTAGCTTAGTGTCACAAGGAGCACGGATCAAGTCCTCCCAAAGATGCATAAAGTAATGGAGCAGCGGCATGGACAACATGGACAACATTGACAAGCAGCTCAAGAAGGGAAAGTAAAATGTTTGGCAAACGAGTTCAAACGAGAAACCAATGAGCAAATGTTTGGCAAACAAGAGATGTGATCAACTTTGACCCCCTTGATTGGCTTAGTCAGCTAAATTGGCATCTGTTTTTGCTCACAAAATTCATGGAAACATTTTCGCACCCCATCCCTTCCGCTTTTAACACATCCCTTGGATTGGCACCACATTGCCACTGTGAGGCACCCACCGGCAGTGAGGCGCGGCAGTGTCTCATCCTTGGCCAAGAAGTTCTTCACGCTGGCAAGGCCACAGCCCCTGGGCCAAGCTGGTCATGGCAGTGAGGATGCGGTGTATCCCAATCCCAATGAAGAAACATGCAATTTTGGCCAACAGTAATAATAGATATAGAGGAATGCGCGTTGCAGTAATTATCGTTATAGATTTAGAGGATTATGATCTGTTTACCTCTAATGCGCGTTGCAGTAATTATCATTATAGAACTCTAATAATCATTGGATGACCATCCCCTATGAATCACACGCAGCACAGACACAGTCCACTGGTCCATGAGTCACCCCCTTTGCCGGTCGGCAGGTGGTTGTTAACCATACATATTGACCATACCTCGTGTCAAATCTTCCCTTAGAATCGCAGCTCACACCGACTCAGCTTCGAACGTGATTCATGCCAGCTGCTCCTGTCCAAGCCTCAAAGGAAAGGAGACACAACGACAAAATGTGGAAAGTTGAAGCAGAAAAGTAGCTGCGAAAGTTTGTGGAATAGCTGGGAGGCTTCAATGAGGAAAAGTAGCGGTTGATTGGAAATCATTGGATGATGGCTTTGTTGTGCCTGGCTTCCAGTGCTGCATTCGTATTCTCCAAGGCCCCAGCGTCCCCAACTCCTGACACACACCATCAAATCTTCTTTGAAACCAATAAGTCGGAGCTTCAAAAGAATGCCGCTTTTAAAAAAATCTGAAGTTTTTTAGCACAGGACTCAAAGATCTCTCAAAACAGCCCCTATGGACTCAAATGCAAGGCAGTAAATGCCCCGAGCAGCGCGCAGGTTTCATCTTCTTCGGTGCGTCCAGCTCTTTGGCGGGAACCGAAGGTCAGAACTTTGCCTCAAAAGTGAATGGACGACTTTCAGTGATGTACTTTTCGTTAATATAGCAAAAAGTTTGGTCAGGGGTCAGGGACTGCCAATCCAAAATGTGCACAAAGGTCCCATGTCACGAGGAAATTTAACTACCTGGCAACCCCCCAAACCAACGCCATTGACTGGAACATGCGACATAGGACTTTAAAGTACCCAATGGATTTGCTGGGGCTGCATGATGGAGATTGCCGAAACCTGGAGGAAGCAATGACGTGGGAAAATTGAAGACACATGGGGGAAGCGCAAACAAAAGATGAGGTGCAAAAACGAAGGAGGCCAATGACCAAGTTGACCAAGGGTTTGCAAAACGCGGCAATTCTAGGGTTAGGAGGACTTCGCCAGAATCCTGATTCACATGGACCTATAACACAGACAAACACATAAAAGCCAATTTAAAACACACACACACACCAATGAAAACTGTAGAAAAATTGGAGACAGAGACAATAGATAACGAAGTGATGTTAAAAAAACATTCGAAAAGGGAGAAACACTAATCCGGAGAAAAAAGACCATACCAACAAATAAGATACATCATGCAATGAAAAGCACACCAAAGCAATTAAACAAAGAAGGATAATAATCACAACAAAAACACAATAAAATTAGCCGCAATAGCCTTTTTTAGTTGCCGGCCATCCCGGCCACGGCCCGGCCACGGCCACCCGGCCACCCGGCCAACCCGGCCAACCCGGCCACCCGGCCAACCCGGCCAACCCGGCCACCCGGCCAACCCGGCCAACCCGCACCCCCGGCCACCCGGCACCCGGCCACCCGGCCACCCGGCCACCCGGCCACCCTTCACCTGCCCCCGGCCACGCCGCCACCCCCCGGCCACCCGGCACCGCGCCCGCCGTGCCACACGGCCACACGGCCACACGGCCACAGCCACACGGCCACACGGCCACACGGCCACACGGCCACACGGCCACACGGCCACACGGCCACACGGCCACACGGCCACACGGCCACACGGCCACAATTTATTTCGACAGCCTTTCCCCACATGCCCGAATTCAAACGGCTGTATTGATCCAGCCAGGACAAACATAGCCGAACACATCATGCCGTGTGCTTGGTGCAGTTGAAGCAGCTCTTGCTATGGAGGCGAGTTGACTCAACTACGTGATTGTGTATATGTGCTGATCGCAACATAGCACGTAAGCATCTGACGTAGATAAAATACGTAGATAAATGGATAGGTAAGATAGATACGATAGATTAGATAGGTAGATAGATAGGTAGAAAGATAGAAAGATAGATAGATAGAGAGGACAGATAAGATAGATAAGACAGACAAGATAGATAAGATAGAAAAGATAGATAAGATATATAAGATAGAAAAGATAGATAAGATAGATAAGAAAGGTAAGATAGGTAGAATAGGTAAGATAGGTAAGAAAGATAGAAAGATAGATAGATGGATAGATGGATAGATGGATAGATGGATAGATGGATAGATGGATAGATGGATAGATGGATAGATAGATAGATAGATAGGTAGATAGATAGATAGATAGACAGACAGATAGATAGATAGATAGACAGATAGATAGATAGATAGATAGCTAGGTAGATAGCTAGATAGATAGATAGATAGCTAGCTAGATAGCTAGCTAGATAGCTAGATAGATAGCTAGATAGATAGCTAGATAGATAGCTAGATAGATAGATAGATAAGATAGATAAGATCGATAAGATAGATAAGATCGATAAGATAGATAAGATCGATAAGATAGATAAGATAGATAAGATAGATAAGATAGATATGATAGATAGGTAGGTAGATAGATAGATAGATAGATAAGATAGATAAGATAGATAAGATAGATACGATAGATAAGATAGACAAGATAGATAAGATAGATAAGATAGATACGATAGATACGATAGATACGATAGATACGATAGATAAGATAGATAAGATAGATTAGATAGGTAGACAGATAGAAAGAAATATAGATGGGGAGGACAGATAAGATAGACAAGACAGACAAGATAGATAAGATAGAAAAGATAGATAAGATAGATTAGATAGGTAGACAGATAGAAAGAAATATAGATGGGGAGGACAGATAAGATAGACAAGACAGACAAGATAGATAAGATAGAAAAGTTAGAAAAGATAGATAAGATATGTAAGATAGATAAGATAGATAAGATGGGTAAGGTAGGTAAGATCGATAAGATCAATAAGATCCATGAGATAGATAAGATAGATAGATAAATAAGATAGATAGATAGATAGATAGAGAGATAGATAGATAGATAAATAGATAGATAGATAGATGGATGGATGGAGGGATAGATAGATAGATAGATAGATAAATTAGAATAGATTAGAAAAGATTAGATTAGATCAGATTAGATAGATGGATAGATGGATAGATGGATAGATGGATAGATGGATAGATGGATAGATGGATAGATAGATAGATAGACAGATAGACAGATAGATAGATAGATAGATAGATGCGTAGACAGGTAGGTAGATAGGGAGAATGGTAGATAGGTAGATAGGTAGATAGATAGGCAGATAGAAAGATAGATAGGTGGGTAGACGGATAGATGGATAGGTGGATAGATGGATAGGTGGATAAGTGGGTAGATGGATAGGTGGAAAGATGGATGGATGGATGGATGGATAGATAGATAGATAGACAGATAGATAGATAGGTGGGTAGGCGGATAGACGGATAGATGGATAGGTGGATAGATAGGTGCGATAGATTAGATAGAGAAGATAGATTGAAAAGATTAGAGAGATTATGTAGACTAGATTGACTGGATGGAATAGATAGATTTGATCGAGTAGATAGATGAGATCGATTTGATAGAGTAGATAGGTTAGATGAGGTAGATTAGATCGACTAGGCGGGTTTGATGGATATAGAGTAGAACAAAATAGAGCAGCATAGAACAGACTAGAATAGAATACGGTTGGATGCATAAGAATGAAATAGGCATAGAAAAAGAGGTAGAAATAGAATCATTTGAAGAATAGAGAAGAAAGATGTCTAGATCGATAAATCAGCTAGACTAGCCAGATTAGCTAGATTAGGTACGCTAGATAGATTAGGTCGATTATATAGAGTATAGGGTGGCTGGATAGATTAGATAGATTAGGTGGAGTAGGTGGGTTAGAAAGATTAGATCGATTAGGCAGGTTAGCTACATGAGGTAGGATTGGTAGTTAGATTGATCAACAGATTAGGACGATTAATCAGATTAGATAGGTGGAAAGCAAGATAGGTAGATAGATTGGTAGACCTGATTGATCGATTGATTGTCAAGTTGGGTTTAGAAAGATCAGCCTAGAAAGATGGACAGACCGATCGATCTATGGATCAATCGATGGATAGATAGATAGCTAGATAGATAGACAGATGGATGGATGGATTGATTATAGATAGATTAGATAGGTTAGATAGATTAGATGGATTAGGTAAAGTAGATCGGTTTGGTAGATTAGATAGATTAGATAGATTGGGTAGAGTAGATTGGCTAGATGGATGGGGTAGAGTAGGTAGATTAAACAAAGTAGATGGGTTAGATCTATTGGATAGACTAGATTGATGTAAAAGGATGGAGAGGTTAGATAGATTAGATAGATTAGATTCAGGGTTTTACTGATTAGATCGATTAGAGCCTAGCGTAAATGGAATAGGCTGTAGGCAAATTAGATTAGATTTGGTCAGATTAGATTAGATTGGTTTAGACTAGTTCAGATTAGATTAGAGTGAAGTAGAGTAGAGTAGATTAGATGGTTAGCAAGATAAATAGATCGGAACGAATAGAGCGAATAGAAAGAATGGACAACTAGATAGATAAATCACAGACTTGCTGATACACTACTCAAGTATGTGCACGCAGACTTGCTGCTACGCTACTGGCTCGTCTGTTGCATGTGCATCTGCTATACGCTACTTGCTCTTCTTTTGCTGCGCAGGCTTGCTGCTTTGCTACTGGCCTGCGCGTATAATTAGCACTGATGTGTATGGCTAAATTCCCCGAAATGTACGAAAAGACAAGCTGCTTGGTATGCAAGCGGATGGCAAGATGGATAAGATAGATACGATAGATACGATAGATACGATTGATAAGATAGATAAGATAGATTAGATAGATTAGATAGGTGGATCGATAGATAGGTAGAAAGATAGAAAGATAGATAGATAGAGAGGACAGATAAGATAGATAAGACAGACAAGATAGATAATAAGATAGAAAAGATAGTTAAGATATATAAGATAGATAAGATAGATAAGATAGGTAAGATAGGTAAGAAAGGTAAGATAGGTAAGATAGGTAAGATAGGTAAGATCGATAAGATCGATGAGATAGACAAGATAGATAGATAAATAGAATAGAATAGAATAGAATAGATTAGAATAGAATAGAATAGAAGAGAAGAGAATAGAATAGAATAGAATAGATTAGATTAAATGAGATCAGATTAGATAGATGGATAGATGGATAGATGGATAAATGGATAGATGGATAGATGGATAGATGGATAGATGGATAGATAGATAGATAGATAGGTTGATTGATAGATTGATAGATTGATAGATTGACGGATAACTAGGTAGAAGATAGATGTTTGGATCGATGGACGGATAGATAGATAGATGCGTAGACAGATAGGTAGATAGGGAGAATGGTAGATAGGTAGATAGGTAGATAGATAGATGGATAGATAGATAGATAGATAGGTGGATAGACGGATAGATGGATAGGTGGATAGATGGATAGGTGGATAAGTGGGTAGATGGATAGGTGGAAGGATGGATGGATGGATGGATAGATAGATAGTTAGATAGATAGATAGATAGATAAGTGGGTAGGCGGATAGACGGATAGATGGATAGGTGGATAGAAAGGTGCGATAGATTAGATAGAGAAGATAGATTGAAAAGATTAGAAAGATTATGTAGACTAGATTGACTGGATGGAATAGATAGATTTGATCGGGTAGATAGATGAGATCGATTTGATAGAGTAGATAGGTTAGATGAGGTAGATTAGATCGACTAGGCGGGTTTGATGGATATAGAGTAGAACAAAATAGAGCAGCATAGAACAGACTAGAATGGAATACGGTTGGATGCATAAGAATGAAATAGGCATAGAAAAAGAGGTAGAAATAGAATCATTTGAAGAATGGAGAAGAAAGATGTCTAGATCGATAAATCAGCTAGACTAGCCAGATTAGCTAGATTAGGTACGCTAGATAGATTAGGTCGATTATATAGAGTATAGGGTGGCTGGATAGATTAGATCGATTAGGTGTAGGTGGGTTAGAAAGATTAGATCGATTAGGCAGGTTAGCTACATGAGGTAGGATTGGTAGTTAGATTGATCAACAGATTAGGACGATTAATCAGATTAGGTAGGTGGAAAGCAAGATAGGTAGATAGATTGGTAGGCCTGATTGATCGATTGATTGTCAAGTTGGGTTTAGAAAGATCAGCCTAGAAAGATGGACAGATCGATCGATCTATGGATCAATCGATGGATAGATAGATAGCTAGATAGACAGATGGATGGATGGATTGATTCTAGATAGATTAGATAGGTTAGATAGATTAGATGGATTAGGTAAAGTAGATCGGTTTGGTAGATTAGATAGATTAGATAGATTGGGTAGCGTAGATTGGCTAGATGGATGAGGTAGAGTAGGTAGATTAGACAAAGTAGATGGGTTAGATCTATTGGATAGACTAGATTGATGTAAAAGGATGGAGAGGTTAGATAGATTAGATAGATTAGATAGATTAGATTCAGGGTTTTACTGATTAGATCGATTAGAGCCTAGCGTAAGTGGAATAGGCCGTAGGCAAATTAGATTAGATTTGGTTAGATTAGATTAGATTGGTTTAGACTAGTTCAGATTAGATTAGAGTGAAGTAGAGTAGAGTAGATTAGATGGTTAGCAAGATAAATAGATTGGAACGAATAGAGCGAATAGAAAGAATGGACAACTAGATAGATAAATCACAGACTTGCTGATACACTACTTAAGTATGTGCACGCAGACTTGCTGCTACGCTACTGGCTCGTCTGTTGCATGTGCATTTGCTACGCTACTTGCTCTTCTTTTGCTGCGCAGGCTTGCCCGGCCACCCGGCCACCCGGCCACCCGGCCACCCGGCCACCCGCCACTCGGCCACCCGGCCACCCGGCCACCCGGCCACCGACGACACACCCGACCACCAGACACTTTTATAGGCAGCCGGCCAATCCATCTATCAAATAGGCCGGGCCCCCTAAATGGCATTTTGCAGGCGTAAACCAGCATGAGCGTTTTAAAGAGGGACTGTAAGCGGTAGAGGCATAGTCTGTTTTGTTATGTTAAAGGTTTTATTCCGCTTGAGCTCACCCACAAAGAATGCTCAAAGCGAAAACAATTCTGCCAGATGTCTGCCAGATGTCTGCCAGATGTCTGCCAGATGCCACCTATAGTTTCAGCTTCCTGCAGGTCCTGCAGGCAATTTGGCTTCAGCTGCAACCTTTGCTCCGTTACCTCGCTGCCAGCTGCGATGGAGGGATCAAAGTGATCAAAGCCTCAGGGCCGTCTGAAGTCGTCCAGTCCCGTTGACAACTTGTCATCTTAGTTAACTTCTTAGAAATTCTTAGAAGTTCTTAGGAGTTCATGAGCTTTTACATGGTTTAAGCGTTGGCTCAAGTGGTTTAAAGTCTCCGAAACCTTTCTAGGGAAAGTGAAATGCGGAGGTGTTTTGACTTGTTCAGCAGGTATGTCTCGAGCAAAAGGCACTGGAAAGTGTGTAGTTTCCTGCACCCCCCAACGTACCCGACTGCCTCGGTCCCACCAAAATGTCGACTCCATAGACTCCGTAGACTCTGCTTTAAGATCTTTATGATAGCGAGTCTATGGTTTTGCTTTAAGATCTATGGTTTTGCTCGAGGTATCAGCTATACTTAGCGTAGCGAAAGATATCATGC
Organism: Cladocopium goreaui; assembly: GCA_947184155.2. NCBI lineage: Eukaryota > Dinophyceae > Suessiales > Symbiodiniaceae > Cladocopium > Cladocopium goreaui. The sequence goes on along the minus strand of CAMXCT020003136.1, from coordinate 61,815 downwards.
CAGGCTGTTTCAGCCTTGCTACGCGTTCCCATCCCGCGTTGTCTTCCGTTGCGGTGCTCCATGCGTACTGCGGCATGCTGCGTTGTGCTACGATATGCGATGTAACGTGTGCTGTTCAGTCTTGTTTGTGTCTTGTGCTCTGGCGTGCTCTGCTGCGGAACAGTGTGGGTGTCATGTTGTATCCAATCACTTTCATGTCGCGGTTGTTCAAGAGCTTGTCCCTGATTCCTGATAAAATTTCGTGCGCCAATAGTTAAACATGGTTAAACAACCTTTCCCTGATGGCAAATTCCAGCCACCAGTTGTTAAACAGCGTGTCCCTCATGCCAAATTCTCACTTGTGAAACGGCATGTCTACGTTGCAGTTGTTAAAGGGCCTGTGCCTGATGATAAATTCCATCTCCCAGTTGTGAAACGTATCTCTTATGGTAAATTCCCAGTTACCAGGTTTGTCACGGTTTGTGTATATTCCGGTGCCTGGTTTGCTTCATCAATCATCGCCTCATTGCCCATCATGAATCTCCACAGCAGACCCGGGATAAGCTCAGGAGCGAACTTCATCTGAAGGCTGCCATTGGTGGAGCTCTTGGTCACGACGCCATTGGAACTTATTAGCACCTTCCAGAGGCAGCAAGATCAAAAAATGTGTCTTCAAAATGCGTCAACTCTGTTCGCAATCTGGACTAGTACATTCATAGCAATCATGCTGAATAATCTTTTCAACCGGATTCAAGGGGGTCCCATTTGCCAAGAAGGCTGGAAAGTCATGGTGGACACATAGATCTGATTATCACTGACTCCATTGACCAGACTCCATCTACTCCATATCCCGGGGCCCCGCAACACTTGGGCGGCCTGAAGGGCACCGAGATGGGCCCCAAAATGTCAACGCTTTTTCCTTGTCCGGCATGTTTTGCACCATGGTTTTCCGTGTGTCGAGCCAGAATCAACCCTTTCATCCAAACGTTAACAAATGAGGACAAAGACGAGGACAAAGCTCTTCCTGGTGCTGCCATGCTGCTACGGCTGCTACGGCTACGGGTGCTGTGAGATGCCACAAGATGACGGAACAGGGGCAACGGATGATAAGGGACAATATAGTGTCGCGTCTTTCATCCTTTGGAGACGTGCGCGGAATTGTCTAATGAGGCGGTATAGGAAACAATAGCAACTCTTACTGCCTGTTGGCCTCTGAACTTCTAGCCTCACACAAATTTCCGGTGAAACGGTCAAATGTTCACGCCCGAGCGTTTGAATGCTAAAAAATAGAGTTGCAGTGTGCCCGTTTGAATCAACGCTATTTTCACGACGAGGCTGCTGCTAGCGACCGAATTGGTCTTCTGCTACGTCGCTTTGCATTCCACAGTGCCACAGAGTTACAATATGTTACAATCACCCAAAACAAAGAATGGCCCAAACGAATGACCAAATCTGAATGACCAAAATCTGTGGATCTCAAATTCTAGCCTAAACTTCAGCCAAGAAACATCCATTCTTCCAGCTTGCCTTCTGCCCATGCACTTGGCCGCTGATCATGCCACTGGCATAATGCATGTGTAAGCGTTTGATACTCTGTTGTGCAAATCGCTGACTTATGCTAAATGATCTGATTCGCACAAAGAATTCACTGTACCAAACAACGAAACTGCCAAAGAGCGCCGGATTACTTTTCTCAACCATGTCTTACCTCTACATCAGACCACCAATCAGCATGCGCTGTAATTTGCAAATGCGAAATCCGTGTTCACCTGCCGCAGTACAACTTGGATCAGGTTCTGAAGCAATCAAATGTTTGCTGAATTCAAATCCTTAAGAATGAACGCAAATGTCGAACATGTTCAACACAATTGAGCAGTCTGGTCTGTCCACCGACTGAGATTCACTTCGAAATCTTACTGCAACCCTTCTGTTGGAACCGATAGTGACATTGGCTTGTGACACTTCAGGCTTCACTGATCAGTTGCTCCCCTATAGTTATACTCGGGCATCCTCAAGTGGAAGTGGGCTAGTTGATGTCGATGTGTAGAAATGCCACAGAACACATCTTTCATGCAAATGTCACAACTGTCACAACTTATGCAACCCTTCGGAAATGACAGAGGTGCTTGCAAGATCTTGCAAGATGCACTTGCACCTGTGCAGTTCATCACGTGGGATCTGGAAGACCCCTTTTAGTACGTACTAGATGATAGTGTATAGTTCATGTCCTGCATCGGGTAAAGTATGCCGTCGCTGCGATTTCGGTCAAAGTGTTCTTTTTCCTCGCTGCCTGTTAAGCAAGTGTGCAAGGCCAAAGAGGCGAAAGATGCTAAAGAGGCGAAAGAGGCTGGCATGTTCAGCCAAGCCAATTAGGATTTTTCGGATCACGCTTTGGGACCGTTCAATTGCAGCAGGCCAGGCTGAGGCCCAGTCCATTCGGGCAGCAGTCTCCTGCTAAACCTGACAGAGTTATAGCATGTCTCCTGCCCATCCCAGGTCCCAAACCGATCAGAAAGCGGGAAAGCTATCGGTCAAACTGTAACACTGCACACTCAGAGTACCTACACCCATTGCATCAATTACATCAGACATCACACTCATCACACTACAATTCACAAGAATATGCAGCTTCAGAATGAAGACACCCAAGTCTCTAATGAATCTCCACTGAGTCTCCAATGAATCTCCAGCCTGCGCATTTTGGATGTTGGCCGCAAGAAGCCCTTGAACTTTGCGGCGCGGAAGTGGTCTGCTGCTGCTGCTGCTGATGCTGCTGTTGCTCCTGGCACGAAACCATGAAGGATGTTTCAACAAAGACTAGGTGAAGTACGTGCACTATGTGTGCAATACGTTCAACAAAAGAAGACAATAAGACTCCAACTGTGAGATGCACTCTCTCTTTGCCCATCAAAAATGTGTGCGTACAAAATGCAAATGCATTTGCCCTTCATTTAGGAAAATGATTACTCTGTGCCCCGCGAAGTGCAGGGAACGGCCAACTGATAGGATAGCGCCTGACTACATTTATGCTCTCTCTGTTCTTCAAGTCTCGCATCTTACGGTCTTCTCTCTCAGTTTCTCTATCCTTCAATTTCTTTTGGCCTTCTCGGCTGCTCTTCACGTCTGACTCTTGTTACAAGCATATTGTGTCTGTATGTGTATATGTTGTATAAACTTAAACTTATCTATTACTTATTCGGGTCTACATGTGCATCATCCATTAGTCTATGCAAGGTGTATTCCTGTGTTCTTGCTAGCTTCTGCTCCTTTCTAATTCCTCCTCAGACTTTATCTTAAGAGTATTTAAGAGTTGTGGATTTGTATAACCATATGTTCTTCATGCTTCATCGTCCAAAATATATAACCGGGATCCTTTGCTGTTCATTCGCAAGCAAATGCAGTTGGACCTCCCTCCAAGACAACTGGTTTGGGCAGTGTGGACTCACTCAGTGGATCATCTCTTGTTGGTTTCCATCCTTCTCCGATTTTTCCCTTCCCCCGGTTCCCCTCCCAATCCACCTGCCATCTGTGCAAGTCATCGCTTTGTGACCAGTGTTGATTCGGTGGAAAGAGGTTCGGATCACGCTGGCAACCACCATATGTTCCTTGCCGGGTTCAATGGGTTCAAGCTGCAAAGATTGAAGAAACAATAAAACAACCTCCGGGAATCTTTCGGGGGTTCTACAAGATGTATCAAGATGTGCTATCTGATAAACTTAGTTTCTATATGTTTCTATCAATATTTTGTCAGACTGTAGATTACCAGAAAAATGATAGCGCTATGAGTGTGATGATGCATCTTGAGACCTAAGCAAAATGATAATGAGATATGACCGTGCAATGACGGTTCCTTTGCCAATAATCCAGACATGACATAACATTTTTTACGCAGCGATAAACTATAATATGTACATGTGTGTGTGTGCAAAACATGTATGTGTATACATGATTATACATGTGTATACATGTGCATACGTACGTACGGATGGATGGATGGATGGATGGATGTCTGTCTGCCTGCCTGTCTGTCTGTACACGCTGGGATTTCATCGGATTTCACAGAACCTATGCCTCCGTGGCCGTTGAGGAATGGTTCCAGTTCAAAACATTCACTTGAAGTTCAAGGCCCTGGTCCAGTCAGCTCATAGAGTCACAGATTGGAAAGGCCAATGGCATACATACTAGTATATAGATGTACACACTGTAGATGATAGATATGGCATACTTGGCATACATACTACTCCATTCGCAGAAGGTCCGAACAAAATCGAAGACATGAAGAATGTTTCCTGATGTGTCACATTTGAAGCCACTAGTGCGAGAAGGAAGCATCGAAGATCACAATTCAAAGATCGTTCACCATGAAACCATATAAAACCTTCATTGCTATTGAATGTTTTTTTGAGAAAAAAGGAAGCATTCAAAAAGCAGTCAACATTTCAGTGTTGTGATGATTTAAATATATTAATATATAATATATATATATATTTATTTATTTATTTAAATGATGTTTGAATGCCTTTTGATGTACCACTCGTTTAGATCGCAGTCCTTGACCGGCCAGGTAAACAAAGCCGGGAATGCAAAGGCACCTCAGAGCAGATCGACACCATGGAGGCCATGCAGCCAAGATATCAGAACTCTAGCAGCTCTAGCAGTCAAAGAGTTGGTGAAGTCTTGTGGTTGTCTGACCGAAAGCGGCAAAATTCCAAGAGTTCGCTTTGCAGCACCTCTAAAAATGACTGCGAAACAACCTTAAAGCTAGAAAGGGAAGCAACAGAGACGGACCGACTGGCGGTTCAGCCGATTTTATCAGTCGTTGCTTGTGCTGCACTTGGGCTGAATTACTGCAGTCATCCCCTGCTCCGTAAGACCGAAAAGGAAAAAGCTTGTGCAGTTCGGGACGGTTTGGGATAGGGTATGCGGGTATGAGGAAATGAAAGGACGATGCGGGAGCTGCGGGAGAGGGAAAATGCTCTCAACTGTCTTTTAGAAGCTTCACCAGTGGTTCATAGTGGTTCCCTCTTACCAAAGCGAGTAGCTACAGCAGCAGCTGTAAGGCTGCAAGGGACTTGTTCTTCCTTTAAAGGTGGAATCTTTGGAACATATTTCGCCTTTATTGCTACGAGATGCTACGAGTATTTGTTCTATGTCCCTTCTGTACCTCTTCATGCTTAGACTTCTCTCGACCTTTGAATGGCTCCATGCTGTTTTTTGTCCTAATGAAAGAGCAAGTCATTTCTTGGCTTTGAAACCGCGTTCTCAACGAAGTCGCACAAGCAGAAACAAAGACTGTGAAAGGTGACAACTGACATGCAGCCAGGGGCAAACTGTCCAAAAAAGCGAAGAGAAACCTTTTTTCCCTATTTAAAGTCTCATAGCCTTCAGATAAAGCAGCCGCCATCTCAGAAATGTGAGCCGCCCAACCATTCCCCGAACCATCTGTCTTCTATATAAAAGTCTGAGAAGAAAGCTATTGATGCTAAGGCTTCCAACTTCGAGTCTGAGCAAACCGTGAATTTGGCAGTGCAGTCATTGAAATAGCCTCGATGTCAAAAACATGCAACATCCAAGAAAAGGGCTCAAATGCCGACGCAAAGGGAACGCAAATAGTGTCATCAACACGAATGCAAAAAGAGCTGCAAGGAAATGCAATGATCAAATTCTGTCACGTCACAAAAGTCACAACCCCATGGCTTTGCTCAGTTTTTCGTGCACGGAACATCCAAGATCTGCCAAGTCACACGTTGCTCCAGTGTCTTGAGGCAACACCACCTGCAACGCAGCAAATCTTCACTGAGTCTTGGCATGTCTAAATCTTTTATGATATCAACTTAATTTTTCAGTTTCAAACTTCCAGAACTTCCAGAATCCATGATGGATATCAATTGCAAATTGCAAGTGTTCCTGCAGAAATCATCGATGATTCACTGTAGAATGTTGACGATGGCGAAATTTCCATGCTTCCAAGGGCAAGTGATGTAGGAATTACACAACGTCACAACGTCCAACATACTAACTCAATAATTAATTAATCTCAATATGTCTTGGGAATTGAGCTCCAATTTCATTTGCAACTTGGATGGAATGTTCATGTCTCATGTTCAACACTGCTCCTCAGACAGATCCCCATCTATGGCCATTTGCCCATGCCCCTTTGACATGGGACCTAGCCACAGCACGTATTTCTCGCGCCAAAACCAAAGAAGGATTCACACAACGTGAAGTATTGACAACTACGTCCAGTTGTTCCGTATAGCTCAACAACGTTTGATGTTGGGTGTATGTCAAGTTGGATGAGTCACATCATCAGAAATATTGAAATACTAATCTTTGAAGTAGTCTCCTTTTGATCATACCACTTGGCGTTTCTCTGACAAAGGACCGGCCCAAATTTTAACTTACCCCCGGCCTCTCTTCCTTCTGGTGTGTAGCGATGAACACATTGTTTTACTCGTTCGCTGTAGACGAAATCCATCTGGCGAAACCGGTCACCCCTGTACTGTCCGTGACCAAATTCCATGGCACATCAAGTTCTGATCAAAGGCCATGGACGGCCATGGATCTTCGAACGGCCTTCTATCTTCTAAAGTAAAGTATATAGTAAGATCTGTAAAATCTGTAAAATGTTGTAAATCTGCAAGCTCTAAAACTGACTCGATCACACACAGTAGATCTTCGTTGCACTGCCCGCACTGCCCTGGCCTGGCAAACACAGCGAAAATGGTAACATTCCGTGGGACCGAGGCTCTGCTCGCAGTTGGACCACATGCAAATGTTGCCTGGGAAAACAACAGAACAACATGCAAACATCAAACAAACATCAAAACATCACAACTTCGGCACAACTGCAAAACATATCAAAACATCCAACAAAATAAGAACGTGCAAAATAACACAAAATGAGGCAGTAGGATGCAGAGAAGGTGGAGAGTGGAAAGTAGCAGAGTCGAAAAGAAGGAAAATCAATGCACGAGTGAGGTGAAAGTGCACAAGCCCGGTCTGTTGCAGGGTGTGCCTGTCTCTCTTGCACCTTGCCACATGGCTGTTTCATTGCTGCTGGCTTCATGCTGCTCCTCGTGACACGAATTGGCAGAGAACTGACACAACTGGAGAATACTGGATACAGCGACCCAAATCGACCCAACACGACACCGCAGTTGATGCTGCAGTCACTGCGGTCAAGAAGAAATTTGGTTTCTTTGGTTTCTTAGGCTTCATGCTTTGAGTTCACAGCTAGCATCAACTAGCATCAACTAGCCATGTCATGCATATGTCATGCCTGTCATGCATGACATGCATGTCATGCATGTCATTCATGTCATGCATGTCATGCATGTCATGCATGTCATGCATGTCATGCATGTCATGCACCCTGCGCTCGGAATCTGCAGATTCTTGACGGATTTCATCAAGTGAACAACTTAGTTGTTATTTGTAAAATTGATGCCTTGAAGCTCTCATGCTTGAAAAGTCTTGAAACAAATGCTCCTGGGAAAAATATGTTGTCATTGTGTTTCTCTTGGGTCCCCCCCCGGTTCAGCCGGTTAAGCTGGTTCAGCTGGGGACCTGCATTCGCACTGTCTGTCTCTGATTTTTTCTTTGCAGCAAGTTGAGGCCTCGGCACCCAGAAGCACGAGCGAAGTTTCATCAGCTCCGAGTCATGTTATGGTTACGTCGGTTACGTTTGGAATGCCCTCTTGCAACATCTTGCAAATGTCTGGGTTTCTTGCCCTCTTCATAGCCAGCCAGAACCTGTGCAGATGTAAAGCTCACGCAGCCAAGAGCAAGCATTCTGGAAAGAACTGTGAATGTTTTCGTTCAAGTGCGTAGGGCTGTGTTTCGGATTCACATCGATTCACATCGTCTGAAACTCACGGACGTACATGGAATCCATGATATTCCTTATCGAATGCATATCGACATATCGAATGCATATCGACATATCGAATGCACATCGAATGCACAGCGAATGCACCTTGTCCAACGTGTCCAACGTGTCCAGGTCGTCAGACGCAAAACTGAGGACTGACAAGGCCGAGAAGGCCAGGACCGGCACAGTGGCCATGGCCATGGCAACCATGGTCCTGAAAAAACAAACTCTTTCACGAACTGTTCAGAATTCAGAAATATTCAGAATGTGTCGACCAAGGTTTGGACCAAGGTGTCCAAAGGTTTCCAAATTATTGAAATGACCAGCGATGAAGGCAGCAGTTTCAAGATGTTTCAGCTACATTGGAGCCTGCGCTCTCGGATATCTCGGTCACCCCAGAGATACACAAAATATCTGAGACTCTATTGGCAGGAACCCTTGCGCATCCTGAGATTCCTTTGACTCTAGGAAACACACTGGTCCAGATACGACACCAACACACAGCTGGTCCTCTCAAAGCGCTGTTTGCGAATGGAAAAAAAACGTAGGCCCTGCTGGGCTGCTACTGAGCCAAAAAGCAAACAATGTTGACCGATTGGCCACAGATAGCGAGACATGATCCGGAGAGTCTGGGGCATGGTTGGATTCAAGGCACGAAAACCGAAAGCGAAGACCGAAGGCCGAAGACCGATGAGGAGACAAGAGCAAGAGGACCGCTTCGGAAGCCGAGAGCCGAAAACCGAAAGCCGAGGTCCGAAAGCCAAGCAGACAGTTAGGCAAGCAAGACCCGAAAACCGAAGAACGAAAACCGAAAGCCAAAAAACCGAAAACAATACTTTGACCCGTTCCTAACCCATTTCTGACCCGTTTCTAACCCATTTCCGACCCGTTTCTGACCCATTCTGACCCGTTAGACAGCCCGTGCAAATGTGGTGCTGGAAGTTTGCCATACTTGCCTGCAACATGGGTAAAGTGTAGCCTTTGTAGTCAAACATGTACTGTGTGATCACAGACTCAAGAAACCGATGCTTCCAAAAAAAAACCTGTGTGTGATTGTGTGTGTGTGTCCCGCTTGGTGCACAGCAACAGAGTTACAACCGAACCTACACCGGAACACTGAAAGCAAAACACCAACAGCCGAACGCCGAAAGGCGACAACCACCGAAAGCCGAACGCGGAAGGGCGAAAACTGAAAGCCGAAAACCGAAAAAAAGAAGTTGCCCCGGTTCTGACCCGCTTCTGACCCAGTTCTGACCCGTTTCGGACCCATTTCTGACACGTTTCTGGCCCATGTCTGACCCGTTTCTGACCCGTTTCTGACCTGTTTCTGCCCCGTGTCTGACTTCCCAATCCAGCTGGCACAATCTTCAGATCAAGCCATTCCTTCTACAGCTTGGATTTGAAAGGCACCAACACTAGAATGGTCAAAAAATGTCAAAAATGTTTCAAGGTGAAGTATTCAGAACGTGAGTTGCAATGGTGCCCATTTTCAAGCAACACAACGGTTTTTGGAAGCCTCCCGTCTTAGGAGCGTCCGGGATGTCTATGTAGTCTTCGTCATATTGACGACTTGCAAAAGTGCAGGGTTCCAACAAAAAGGGTGGATCACAAAAAGTCAATTCTAAGATAAGACAAGATAAGACGTGTGTCAGGAAAATGTCACTGGCAACCAAAACATTTGAAACATTGGACAAAACAGCTACATATCCGAACAAAACAATTTAAAGGAATGCCCTGGTTGCTTTCAATTTGTTTCCCTGGTTGCTTCTCACGAAAACGCATCACATGTGTCACCCTCGCAGCGAGGGTCTAAGCGAACTAGTTCACTGCCTGTGCGAAGTTCGCAGCGGCCACGACAAAGAAATAGACGAATCACTCTGGAAAGAAAAGAAATTGCAAGCCCTTCGGCATCCTTTCGACCAATGTGGATCAAAAATGATCAAAACTTAAGTAGACTCGGCAAACACCTGAATCTTCTGGGAACTACCCGTTTGTTCTGTGTTTGCTTCAATGTTCATGAATGTTCCAATCCGTTCCGATTCGTTCCGATCAGTCTCAAAGTTCTTCCTCTTTGTGTGTCGTTCGGACCACAGCCCCCGGCTGAGTTTCCAAAGTTCACTGAGAGCTGCGTCGTCCAAAACAACCTCACAGCTATACAGAGCATTACACCGCATGGTACCCGGCAGTGTTAAAAGAGTCTTATGGCAAATCACAAAAAACACAAAATATCACATAGTTACATCAAAACACATCACAACATGTTGCGTCAGAATACAAAGTAACGCTGCATCATGTTACATTTGAACGGCCTTTGTTATATCCACTACGTACGTCATGACCAAGATCACATGCATACCTTACAGACGTTGATTTACAGACAGGACAACACATTGCATTGCACTGCAATACCGTGCATTGCTGTCCATTCCAGTCCAATGCACTCCACTTACAGTGCACTACATGAAAGATCAAAAGAGTGCATATTTAGAGTGTTTTACTCATGCCAGCTTGCCTGACGTTGCATTGTACACATTCCAGACGCATTCCAACGATACATAGATGATCAACGTGATGATCAACGATATATTTTTTACACAGAAATGATGGATGATAGATATACAGTATGATACATAACATGTTACGATATATTATACTCATATATATATATAGTAGTAGTTATATTTTAATATTATATAGATTTAATTTATAAATGATTTATGTATTACATCGTACTATCGTAGTTGTGAATCAAGCTGTGCAGTGTCATCATGAACATTCCACCTTTGACCTCATGTCATCCCTTTTGCACTAATCAGGTGTTGCACAGAAGCCATACGGCTCAGGGGGCACATCGCTACGAAAAAGCGTGAAGTGCATGCGAGCATTTGCATAGGTGCCATTTTTCCGTTTGTCAGAGCTCCTGCTGTCACACAGTGGCAGCGGAGCCACACCGATCTGAGCAATGGCTGCCAACGAAGAGTCGTCGGCGGCATCTAATGGACCTTTGGGAACCTCTAAGGATAGAGATCCCCCTCCGGCATTCGATGGAACGAATCCTGATGCCTTGAAGCAGTACCTTCGGGATCTCACCTTGTGGCGGTGGGAGACGGACGTCCCCAAGTTGAAGCATGCGGTGAAAGTCATTCGCCAATTGAGCGGAACCGCTCTTGCTGCAGCTGATGAGTTGTCAGTGGAGCAGCTGCAGAGTGAGGGAGGCATAGAATTGGTGATTGCAAAGCTGAAGGAGCACTTTCAGCCTCATTTGGAGGCAGCTATGCCCAAGGCGTTTGAGAAGGCGGTGTATGGAGAGCCGAGAAGAGCCAAGGAGTCCATGCAGGACTACATCATCCGAGTTGACAAGTCCTTCAAGGAGCTTTTGGATGAGGGTGTGAAGCTTGGAGATGATGTCAAAGGGTACATTTCGTACCGCCAGGCCAATTTGAACAGCACTCAGGAAGACCAAGTAGTCACATGGACTTCTGGGAAGTATGGCAGAGAAGAGGTAGTTCGTGCCTTGCGAAAACTGGACAAAGTTCACAAAGAGCGGGGCGGAAAGTCCTACCTCAATGAGGAGCCAGAGAACTTGGAGACTGTCGAGACCTATCTCGGATCTGAGGTTGAGAATGACCACGAGATTGAGAATTACGTGTACATGAATGAGGGCGACATGGATCAGATTTTTGAAGAACAAAGTCTTCATGAAGCTCTGGCCACCTACCAGCAGGTTAGAAAAGCCATTCGAGACCAAAAGACTTCTCGAGGATGGAACAAAGGCATCGGCAAGGGCAGCGGGAAGATCGCTTTTGGCATTGGCAACAACCGTGGTGGGCTCCAGTTCAACCAAGGAAGTCGAGTGCATATTGAAAGCCTCAAACTGAGGACACGATGTGCACGTTGTGGAGTAGTTGGGCATTGGGCTCGCGAATGCAGCAGTCCACCTGATGAGTTTGCCCGAGCTCGTGCAGCCAACTCAACGGCATCCAGCAAAAGTGCACCGGCGTCCAGCATGTCAGGCAGGTCAGGTTTTGTGCATGTGACCAACTCAGAGCAAGGGGGAACGGATAGCCTTGTCACCATCACCAAGAATTTTCAAGTCAGTACGTTTTGCGGCATAGCCACACATGGAGCTTTTGGTTTGGTTGACACGGCAGCACAATCTGGACTGGTGGGTGAAGGAGCACTGTCAAGACTTGAGAAGGTTTTGGAAAATTTTGGTTTGAAGATCAATCGAACAGATCGAAAAGCACAAGCAAGAGGCGTAGGAGGTGAGGCAAAAGTGAAAGAAGTAGTTGAGATACCATTGGGCCTGGGAGGAATCAATGGAATTTTGGAAGCTACCGTAGTTGCAGAAGATGTGCCATTGCTGATTCCGGTCAAGTTGCTTCGGGAGTTGAGGGCAGTGATTGATTTTTCCGTTGAGCAAGTGAGTTTCAAAAAGCATGGCACCAACACTCCAATGTCCATTCTTCCTTCTGGCCATGCATCCATCAGCATAGTTGAATTCCCACCAGAAGGGTGGAATCTCCCAAGAGAGGCACAGGTGAGAGGAATCAAGTTGGAAGACTTCCAGATCAGCAGTGGCATGAGAACTTCTTTGTTTACGGCAGCCATGTCAGAAAACTCAAATTCGAACGGCGCCAAGTTCACCGATCTTCCAACTCATGGCGGGCTTGCTGCGCCGATTGGTGGACCTGGAGGAAGCCGACAATGGGGAGAAGGAGACTCCCAAATCTCGAAGAGCGAATGCTGGATGGCGATGCATCATGGAAAAGGTGCTGGTGCTGATTTGTCGGCATCGAGAAGAGGTGACTCAAGAGGCAAGAAAACGCATGGGAATGGTGCTGGGCTTGCAAGGCACTGGATCGCCTTATGGATTGCAGCATCTTGCTGCATCCCCACCGGTGGTGCCACCATTGCCTGTCTTTCAAGGGCATTTGAGCAAAGCGGACGAGCTGGAGAAGTTGCGAATGAATGGAATTCCACTTCCTCCCAGGAAGTGTCAAATGCCTCCAAGAGTACCGGCATGTTTGTGCCAGCATCCGAAGAGCAGTTTGGCATCTTCGGGAAACCAACATCAGCGCGAAGTGTGGTGTCAGGAATGCCACTCCAGGTGGAAGATTGCCACCACGCCACTTCAGATGAAGCTTCAGTCAGTGCCGACATCTCTGACCATGCAGGCTCCAGGGACTCCCACGACCTCGATTGCCACGGCATCTCCGAAGTCAACTCCAGGGATGGGGTCAGTCAAAGTGAGCTCCATCAATTGCCTGTGCGGACTTCCCGCAAATCGACTCAGGGTGAAGAAGGAAGGAGCCACCAAGGGAAGGCATTTTTACAAGTGCCCACAGCAGATATGCGAGTTCTTTGCATGGGATCAAGCAGAGATGGAGGCGATCAAGACCAATGTCAAGAAGGCTCCAGAAGTGAGTCCAGAGATCTCCAAGCAGTTGGAGGAGATGGAACAGACCAAACAAGAGCTGCTTCGCCGAGAAGACAGTTTGAGACAGAGAGAGGACTCAGTGCTTCAGATGCAAAGCTCATTGCATCAAGGTGCACAGCAGTTAGTGGGAACAGTGGTGGAGCAGGCGGAACAGAGACATCAGGAGGTCATGGAGTCTCAGCAGGCTCAATACCAAGGGCAGTTGGAGCAGATGCAAAACCAGCTGATTTGGCTCACGGCATTGGCTGGAGAGAGCAGAGTGGAAGAGGTGATGGCAGATCCAGCGAAGAGCCAGGAGGTGATGGCACAGGCTTTGGAACTTCGTCAGAAGATGCTGACGGAGGCAAATCGTCAAGGAGCTCAGACGGAGGGTCAGATGCCTCCCTGAAGGAGGAGCAGACAGCAAACCGCACCGCAGTTCTGGAAGGCAGCCAGGACTGGAATAGATGGCAAACAGAATTAGATGCAAATACCATGGAAGCCTTGCTGACAGATGCCCCCTGGGCCTCCTTTGTGACTGAAGGCAAGGCATGGAACACAGCTGTGAGAGTGCAGCTACAGGAGAGGTATAAGCCCGAGGAGGAGAGAAGCATTCAGCCCGTATTTTGGCTGAAGGAGCAGGGAAAATGGAAGTTTCACCAAGGCATTTTGCCTTCCAATCCCGTCAATGGAGGAGCAGTTTTGGCAGTCACGTGCAAGCCGCAGTCTGAGGACGTTGAGGATGAGAAGGGTGGACTCCTGAAGAAAGGAGTTCGAAAGAGGCTTCTGAGGAAAATGGAAGAAGTCACCATCTCAGAGGTGTACTCAGAGCCAAGACTCACCAAAACAGCAGAGCGTTTGGGCATGAGAGGAGGAAGCAGTTTTGATTTGAAGACTGGTTTTGATTTGAGCACAGAGACTGGCAGGAAGCGATGCTGGGCACAGCTTCGTCGAGAGGATCCAGATCTTTTGCTTGTCTGCCCGCCATGCGGACCTTTTTCTTGTCTTCAGAATCTCAACTATGACAAGATGCCGCTCTCAAAGGCTGTTGCTCTGCTGGGAGATGGGGTAGAGCATTTGAAGTTTGCAATGGAAGTTTATGAGTGGCAAGTGCGCAGAGGGCGCAAGGCAATTTTTGAGCATCCCTCAAGGTCTCGAGCGTGGGACGAAGATTGCGTGAAAAGAATTTTGGAAATCCCAGGAGTTTCAAGAGTCAGAGGAGACCAGTGCATGTATGGCTTGAAAGTTTTGGATGGAGAGGATCTCAGCAGAAAGCCAACCGATTTCATGGTAAATGGAGACCATATGAGCAAACGTCTTTCTATGAGGTGCGATGGAACGCACACCCATGTTCCTCTCATGAATGGCAGGGCGAAGAAGGCAGAGAAATACCCTGAAAAGCTGTGCGAAGCCATGGTGAAGGGTTTCAAGGAGGACATCACTGCAGAGGGCTCAGTGATTTTGGCGTTTGATTTGGAAGAGGAATTAGATCAAGAGGTAGAAAGGCAAGGAGGAGAGGCCGTTGAAAGCAACAGAGATGAGGAGGTCCTCAGAGGAGCAGTAGAGGATCCAGAGGAGGATGAAGAGGAGGAAGAGTATGAACTGCCCAGAGGCATTACTGAGGCAGACAAGAGAAAGATCCGAAGGCTTCACAACAATTTGGGTCATCCAAATCAACAAAGTTTTCTGAGAGCACTGAGAATTGCAAGGGCAAGGCCAGAAGTGATTCAGTTTGTCAAGGACAAGTTCAAGTGCGACGTTTGTGAATCTCATGCCCTACCAAAGGCAGTTCGTCCCTCAATGCTTCCACGTCATTTTGAGCCAGGCAAGGTGATTGGCGTAGATGTGGTGTTCATGCCCAGCCACAATGCAAGACTCACCATACCAGTGCTGAATGTGGTTGATTGGGGAACATGCTACCAATCATTGGAACCTTTGGAAGGTAGGCTGTCGGAAACTATTTGGAAAGGGTTCATGAGGAGCTGGGTCAGGATTTTTGGCATGCCTGAGATCGTCGTGTGCGACCAGGGAAGGGAGTTCATGAATGCTTTTTGCAGGAAGGTGAATGAAGGAGGTGCGATTATTC
Organism: Cladocopium goreaui; assembly: GCA_947184155.2. Classification (NCBI taxonomy): domain Eukaryota; class Dinophyceae; order Suessiales; family Symbiodiniaceae; genus Cladocopium; species Cladocopium goreaui. Next base: position 46,458 of record CAMXCT020003136.1, on the reverse strand, counting down.
GTACCATTGGTGCAAGAGCGCCATGGCAACAAGGCAGAACAGAGCGGCATGGAGGACTGGCAAAAGGCATTCTGAAGAGAGTAGTTGACCAGGTTGGACCTTCAAACTATGATGAGTGGGTCACATGTGTTTATGAGGTGGAGAGCGCAAAGAACCGGATGTTCAACAGGAGCGGCTTTTCACCAGCACAGAGGCAGATAGGCATGAATGTGAGGATTCCTGGAAGTCTAGCAAGCGACGACCAGTTCGATGCGGTATCTCAAAGGTGCACTGCAAGCGAAGACATTCAGAGAATGATGAAGATTCGAGAGGCAGCACAAGAGGCATTCTTGAGGCACACCACCCATGAGGCAATTGCAAGAGCAGAGAAAGCCAGGCCACGAGTGTCAAGAGAATTTCTACCTGGCGAAGCAGTTTTTGTTTACAGGAAGCCATTGCCAAGAAAGGGAGGAGGAGTTGACGGCAGGGTGGCACAGTGGTGTGGACCGGGCACAGTGGTGGTGCAGGAGGGCCCAAATCTTTGGATAGCAATGCGAGGAGAGATGTGGAAATGTGCCAAAGAACAGGTACGAAGTGCGACGGCAGAAGAAGAGGAGGCATATGGACTTCTCAAAGATGAGTTCAAAGAGTTGCAACTTGAGCTCAAGCGAAAAGGAAGCAAGAGGGGATTCAAAGATATCTCCGAATGGCAGCTTCCTCCTGAAGCAGAAGGAGAAGAACAAGAGGAGTCACCAGAAGAGGCTCAGGAGCCTCCCATGCAGAGACCCAGGCTGCAGCAAGCAGCCTCCGAGGAGACAGAAGAGAGCGTACCACCACCTACGATCTCTAGTGTGGCTTCAAAGGCAGAAAGCAATAGCAACAGCTCAAGCAGTGAGCCAAGTCCCAGTCACCAGGAAACTCAGCAGACTGAAGCAGCGGGTTCTTTAAGTTCCCGTCCAAACGGAGCAGTTGCCATGCCTGAGGAGGTGATGGAGAGAGCAACACAGTCAGTGATGCGAAATGAGAGACTGGATGGCACAACTCCCAGGGGATTTGCACCTACTCGAAACAAGCTGGACAGCATCAGGTTCAATCCATACGACAGTCAGATGTGGTGCATAGATGAAAATGCAGAGCAGAAGCAAGAACACACAGAGGATGAGTGGGTTTTTCATCAGGAGTCAAGAACCTTGCTGAGAAGGCACAATCAAGAGAGAAAAGGTGCGTTCATTCCAAATGACAAGAAAGGCTGTCCTGTTCCTGTGAAGTTTCTCCAAAGTACAGCCACCGTCTACCAACAATTTTTAGATGGTGGACAGAAGATCCAAGTGAAGAATTGGCGAAGAGAGGATCACAGAGAGGGGCCGAAGCGTTTTTGGAATGGGTTCACAGAGTTCAAGCTCAAGAAAAGCGTTTCAATTTCAAAGGTTTTGGAAGTTTTGGCATCAGGCAAAGGAAGTGACGAAGTCAAGGAGTCAGATATTAGACCAGAGGATTGGCCTTTGTGGAGAGTTGCAGATGGAGAAGAATGGGCAAAGGTAGAGGCATCAGGAGCTGTGAGGACGCTGGATTTGGCAGAATCAGCTGAGGTGGAGAGACAGTTGAAGGAATCTGGCAATGCAGATAGAATTCTGCCATCAACAGTGGTACGGAGGTGGAAGCCGGCTGAACTTCCAGGCGATCCTCCCACCATGAAGTCTCGATGGTGTGTCAGGGGTGACAGAGATCCAGATTTGTTGTCTCTCGACCGCTACTCTCCCACGGTCACCACGGCCATTGTCTCCATAGTTCTTCAAACAGCAGCCAACTTCAACTTCCGATGTGCAATTGGAGATCTAAAGAATGCGTTCATGCAATCATTGCCCTTGATGCGTCCAAAGGGAAGACTGTTTTGCAAGCAACCAAGAGGAGGACTTCCTGGACTTTCCGCAGGTCAAATCATAGAGATACTTGCAGGAGCCTACGGCTTGGGAGATGCTCCAGCTCACTGGCGGAAGTCACTTTTGAAGGTTCTCAAAAGCCTTGGTTACCAACAGTCAAACATGGACCCATGCACATTTAGGCTTTTCAAGGATGGAAAACTCCGAGGCTTGATTGTGATAGAGGTGGATGATTTGCTGACGCTTGGAGATGATTTTCATTTTGCAAAAATGCAGGAATTGCAAGAGCGTTTCAAATTTGGGAAGTTCAAGTTTCTGCATGAGGAAAAGCAGGGCGTATCTTTCAATGGAAGAAGGTTGAGGATGAAAGAGGATGGCACATATCTGATAGATATGCAAAAGTTTATTCAAGAGAGGCTCAGAGAGGTGCCCTTGCAGGTAGGAAGAGCAAGCAAAAGAGAAGAGGATGCAAACGAAGAAGAGCGGAAAGAGGCACGGGCAGTCATCGGTGCCCTCACTTGGGCAGCAAAGGAGGGCAGACCAGACTGTGCAGCAGCAGCAAGCATCATAGCAGGAACATTAAACAGAATGAAGGTGCAAGATGTCCTGGACCTCAACAAGGCCGTTCGAGAAGCAAAGAAGACTGCAGGACTTTGTCTCCAGATCCAACCAATTCCGTCAAGCAGAATGATCTGGGGTGTTGTGACAGATGCATCATATGCCAATGCACAGGAAAATTCATCACAAGGAGCATATGGAGTGATCTGCGCTGATGAAGCCATTCTTTCAGAAGGAAGCGGAAAGATGAATCTTTTGCACTGGCGTTCAGGGAAGACGCATAGGATCGTGAATTCGACATTGGCTGCAGAATCTCAAAGTTTGTCAAAAGGGCTGAGCGAGCTTGCTTGGACGATCACGGTGTATAAGGACATGGTCACCGAAGGATTTGATCTTCGCGAATGGCAACAATCTCTGAGAGACCAGCGCGTAGTCACACTGACCAAGAATGACATGGATGAAACTCTAAAACGGAGTTTATGTGTCGTAGATGCGAAGTCACTTTTCGACCATTTGGTGAAAGAAACGGTAGGTTGTACAGACGATAAGCGAACTGCCATTGAAATGCAGGTCATCCGTCAGACCATGCAGGAGACGGGATCTTCCATTCGTTGGGTACCACACCCAAAGATGTTTATGGACTGCTTAACAAAACGAGCAGGAAACCGTGTCCCGCTTTTACAGCTTTTGGACACAGGTAGGTATAGCCTATGTGACAATGAGGTCAACAAGAATTGTGAGGAATCTGTGAATCAAGCTGTGCAGTGTCATCATGAACATTCCACCTTTGACCTCATGTCATCCCTTTTGCACTAATCAGGTGTTGCACAGAAGCCATACGGCTCAGGGGGCACATCGCTACGAAAAAGCGTGAAGTGCATGCGAGCATTTGCATAGGTGCCATTTTTCCGTTTGTCAGAGCTCCTGCTGTCACACAGTAGTAGATGTTCTTGGGAATCTACCATTTCTGGCCATCTCAGGGACGGACCGGAGGAAGCCACGTCTCAGGAACCCGGCCACAGAACGCCTCGGACTGGGAAGGCAACCGAACAACCGAACCGCCTCCGTGCAGTGATGAAGTGCTGCACGGAGATGCACGGAGGACTTTAGACTCTTTAGACTCTTTAGACTCTTTAGACTCTTTAGACTCTTTAGACTCTTTAGACTCTTTAGACTCTTTAGACTCTTTAGACTCTTTAGACTTTAGACTTTGTCCGTGCCAAGTCTCGAATCATAAATTGAACTGACAGAACTAACGATGTTTAACAATGTCTAACAATGTACAGGACTAGCATAGCTCCATTCTGACAGAATGCTGCTCTGTCGGATTCCGCATTGCCACGGGAAGTTCTTGCTGACATATTTCAATGTCAAATTGGGAGTGCGGAAGCTTTCTTGATCAATCTCCAACCGTTCGGAAAATCAAGGCAAATCAAGGCAAATCAACACTGATGTCAGACAGAATGATCAGAATCCTATCATTTCAATCTAAAAGTGGTTAAATGATATTAAACAACTCAACTTGAGAGAGCCACTCTAGCGCAGCAAAACTTGAAAACAAAATGTGTAAAATGTGTGTGCGCTGTGTGCGTGTCTCAGTGTCTCAGCGTCCCAGTTCTATGCTTGTGGCAGGAGATCTTCCGCATCTTGTAAACGAAGTCTCCTGGACACCGAGAAGCTAGCGAGAAGCTAAAAGCGTTTCGACATGTTTCAACTGCCTACACTGCCCACACTGCAGTATTTCCGGACACTGCAAGGGACAAGGCTACAAAGCTGGGACAGGATGGACGTTAGCCAAGGCCCGAGCAGTGTCATCATACAAACCACCACCACTTTTCTCTAAAGCTTTGGAGCTAGCAACATGGAGCACTCCTTGGCCGCGCAATGTTTCAACAAAATCCCTGAACCATAACATGAGTCACATCAGATGCAATGGGTACGTTGCACATTTCTTGTCTCAAATCAGTTGCCTTTGTTTGCCTTTGTTTTGCCTTTGCAACATGTATGTTTCCGTTGCAATTCGTGAATCTTTTGCGTCGCCTTTGTGTTGCTACATTCCCTCATCTCAGCTCATCTCAGCACAGCACCTTTGGCTCCATGCTCAACTGAACGCATTGTCATCTGCAACAAGTCGCAGCCAAAGCAGAAAAAGCTGAAAAAGCACTTTGTCATCACCCAAAATTGCAGAAATTATTCAAAACGCATGTTCAAACAAAGCATGAAATGTAAGTGTTCTATCGTTTCTCCAATGGAGAAAAACACGCACATCGAGGTCACAAACTTGTTGATAGTGAAACTGTTCTTGACCCCCGAGCTGATGCGGTGACGAGCCTGTCGCAGTCTTTCACCAATGAAGCCGAAGACTTTGCCTTCAGCCAGAAATTCCTTGATCTTTTAACATCTTTTAACAGTAGCAGGTCAAATGGCTGGAAAAAAAGGAACAAATGAGGAATACGCCACAGAAATGAAAGGATCAAGAGCTTCATGTCACCAACATTCGCACATAGAGCAAGAACTATACACTGCTTTGCCATGTTTTTGCCTATAATTGCCTATGATTGCCTATGATTGCCTGTGTCTGTGCGTGTGTGTTATGCTCGTCATTTCGGTATGTTGTTCTTGGCATGGCGTTGATTCCCCCGGCCTGCGATCCAAACAGGGGGAAAGTACGACAAGGAAGAGGATCGTTCCTCAGGACCATTGTTTTTGAAGCCTGGATCATTTCCGAATCATTCCTACGTTTTGGTTTCAGAGATCAACCTCGTGCACATTTGCAACATTTGAACATTCATGTCTCGTTTCTCCCCGCATATTATGGATGTGTGCGTGTGCTAGGACCGCTAGTCCAAAACACATCCAAACACTTCAGGTTGAAATTTCTGCGGATCTAGATCTGGATCTAGTGGAAGCAGGTCCAAAGTATTCAAACATGTCCAAACGTGGCAGAACGCGGAGAGCCGTGGAGGGCTCCCCGGATTCTCAAGCTGCAATGTGCCGCAACAACGTTCATTTGATGCTTGACTTTCGGGTCAAACTTCTGCAGTCCGTTCTTCTAAATTCGTTCACGATGTCTCATGTGTTTCCATGTTTTTCATGGTGTTTCATTTTTTTCATTCCTGTTGTTTCCATGTTTTTTTCATTTCACCTTGTTTTCTTCGTTCTGCCAAGAGTCTCCAGCCAGCTGCTTGAAGTCTGTCAGCATCGCCTCATCACATCACTGAGCAAAATCTGTCTGGCAATCTTTTGAAATAAGGACTATGGTCATCTATGGTCATCTATGGTCATCTATTGTCTATTGATAGATCTATTGTCTTATTATGTATTGGCTGCAGAATCATTACTGATCCTTGGCGCTGATCTCATCAATCAGCCACATTCCATCCTAGAAGAAACCTGCCCACTTATGGTTGCAAGATCCCTTTCCATTTGCGAAGTCACACATCGTCCTCAGATCATAAACTTCTGATATCTTGATGTTCTGAGCCAGAAGTACGACCGCGAAAAATTGAACTACTAGAAACATCTAGAAGGATTCTTACGGCGCACCGACACCTCATGAATAAAGCAGTAGCATGGCATCTGCTCACTTATCTGTGAGCTATGAAATTGGTTTGAAGTTCAGTGAAGTTTCTTTGTCTGCCAGTTCAATACTGTATTGACGTGTTGAACTCAGAGATGGCAGAATGAAACCATGAACAAGATCATGAAAGCGAAAGCGGCGTTGACCGACATTGAAACCGTTTCAACATATTTCAACACTGAAGAAATATAAAGAATTAAGTTATATATATATAGTTATATAAAGGACTTTACACTCTGCAGCTGAGGTCTTCAACGTTCGGGTTGATCGCGTGCGAGGCAACTCCCTCATGAGAGCTCCTGCACAAAGTGAGGGCCGTTGAAGACTTAAATTGCGAGGTACGATATGGTACGAAGTGCACACGATGGTACACCTTGAGAGATACAAAGACAAAGAGATACACAGCTGCGTACAATTTATGACGTTATGACAGTTATGACGTTCAGAATAAAGCATAATAAAGCTACATCAGGATTAAACCGCACAACGCAAGCAGCCCCGAAGACATGTGCCGAATCTACAGAGATCACCAGCACTTTTGCTAGGAAGAAATAGGAAGAATCTGGCACGCTTTAACTTGTGATTCCTTAGACCTGCTTAGATCGCTTAGATATGTTTAGACTATCTTAGATTCAAGGCTTGGATTGTGTCTTCACACATTGTCCTCTTGAATTTTTCATCAACATGTAGAGCGATTGCTCGTGAACCTCTGAGAGTGCGCTGTGGTTTCTCTGGAAGTTGAGGAGAGGCTGACCGAAACTAGGGAAAAGCTCAAATTCTTCGTATCCCATGGCTGGAACCGAAGATTGCACGTTTCTCCGTTTGGTCCGCTTGAGAATGCTTTAGCAGTGTCACCGATTGTCTTTTCTTCCTGCAGATATCGATGTTTTTCTTTAGGTCTCTAGATGTCTTCCATGATCTTGCATGATCTGTCCATGGTCTTGTTACGTTTCTTGATCTTTATATTCCTTGTACTTTTGTTACTCTAAGTCTCGAAGTCACTTAAATATGAGAAATGTCTGTGCTCACAAAAAGGTTCAAGATGTTCAAATTCTCCAATCTCTTTCCTTGTCCAACATCTTTCCTTCCACTTCTTCCATCTTTTGAAACATCGTTTTTTTCAGACATCTTTTCTTCGTTGTCACTCCGTTGTCATTTTTTCACCGTTGATTGACACCTTTGTTGGTTTTTCTTCGTTGACGGTCCTCCTGGACTCCAAAGCCCTGGAGAATGCGATGACCTGAGATCACATTGAGACGCTGTCACGGTGAAAATCCGCTCAATGTGAGCACGGCACGTCGCTGGGAGCAGCACGGCGAGCTTGGCATTGCTGTAGGCTTCAGTGGCTTTACAACCTGTGACAGCAGACAGCAGACAGCAGACAGCAGACAGCATGCTGTGAAGGGCTGTGAAGCAGATCAGCGATCTGATTTTCTCATGAAGACTTTCTCATGATTTTGTCAATGTGAAAAGACGAAAAGACACTTGTCGGACCATGACAATTCCCAGAACTGTTCGGACTTCTCAAATTAGTGATTTAAAAATGCAAAAAGTAGATATGTTTATTATGTTTCCATTTGAAAAAAAAATATCAAATGTTCTCCGTATTTGTCATTTGTGTCAACTCGGGCAGCCACGGTCGAGGTTCCACTCAACGTCCGGAGAACTTTCCTCCAAGACTTCCTTGGTCGAATTTCTGTAAATGTGTTGTCTGTGTTGTCCATGCCTCAACTTTCTTATCACATCTTAAAAGCTTAGCAACAAAACTGGAGGTATATGCAACAAAACAACAAAAAGTATCACTGGCTGAAGTGTCCTCAAGTACCTTGCTTTAGCCGCATAGCCAGGCATATCATGTTTGTTTCAGTTCCCAGCATGAAGCAAATTAAACTTGAGAGACTCAAATTGAACAAGCTAAGCTAGGCATCAAATTTTGCCTCGTTCAATTGTTGTAAATTGTGCATGGCAAGCATGTTCCATAAACGATGCAATCGATGAAATTGATGCCGAGCTGCGGATGCTTCGAGCTCGTGAGTTGACGACTTCCTCCGCAGACTCGTTTTGGACTTGTTGAACTACATGTTGAGGAAGCAACATGTACATTTTGAGGTACACTTGGACTCCATTCTTATAGGATTTCTTAGGTACATTCCGAGAATCATGTGGATACATTTGGCAGATTCCAAAGGTCGAATTATTTTAGCTTCGAGAAACTTTTTGACATTCCTGACGCTCCTTGCACCATTGTTTCCACTGTTTCCACTGTCCTTTGTTCTTCGAAAGTTGTCTTGACATGTGACCAAATAGATTTCCATAAACAAATTCCAATCTATGTCAATCTTACAAATTCTTTCACAGATTTCGATCACCAGGAGCTTGGATCTGCTCATCCGCTTGCCAGCGAGATGCCTACCTTTTCATCTCGCGAATATGTTGTGTAAGTCAAACCAATTCAAATCGAATTCAAGATGATTTAAATCAAGAGCGAGACTCACGAGACTCATAAGTCACTATGAGTCACTTCAAATCTCTGCGATGCCCGATCGACCCTGGAGCTCTCAAGCAGTCTGAGGAATGCTGAAATTTGTTGAAATATATTGCTGTATTGCTTTTTTTTACTATTTGTATTCATCTTTGTGGTCTTCTGTTTGTCAAAACGCTTCGGGACTCTTTCTTTTCTGTTCAGCTCGGCGCTCGCAAAGTGACATCCTAGAAATGCCTAAGTTATTTCCACATCAAAGATGTCGAAACCATCAAACTGCCTTATTTAAGCTTCCACCATGGGAACCTAACCTGAAATCGCAAGGACACTGGACACAGGCCGTTAGCGACGAAGTCCCCGGTACCCTGGTGCCTTTCTGCATTGAATGCAAGTCGCACAGAACCTACCCTGGCAGCGAAATGTTCAATGCCAACACCTGCAAACTGTGCTAAGTCGCTCATGGAGCTCTGGTTTGAAGGTGTTCAAATTGTGTTCAATTTGTGTTTCCACTACCAATGCTAAGCCGCTAAGCAACTCGCCTGATGGTCTCTTGAATGGGCACTGGGCTTCCAAGCCAGCCCTGCAAGATCCCCTGCAAATCAGCGTCTTGATACCGAACAGGACAAACTGAACAACATACGAATTACCTCGCTGGGGAAAGGGTGGATTCAAAGTCTATTTGTCCAACAGAAACATGCACTGGGCAGAGTGACAAAGCAACGAAACACTAATCCACCGATATCCACAGTAGCTATCCGCTTGCGTGGAGACTTCAATGCACCCACACTGGAAAACCTCCAGTTGCCATGTCTTGTTTCCCTGGGCACCTTGCAGAATGTGGCTTTGGGTTAAAACAGATAACATGTCAAAGACAACGTCTACACATCAATATTGTTCAAGAGAAATGGTTTAGTTTTAGAGATATGTTATATATTTACTCAAACTTTATCGTTCAATTAATGATGTTACAATATATACGTACATACATATGATATAATATAATATGATGTATATTCATATGTGCAAAGATATTATATCAGGTATTATATGATATACAGTATTTTATAAATAATCACCTTTATCATAATTATATGATATTATATGATATAATTTTATATTCATGATATCATATTATATCATGTCAGATATTTATCTGACATATGATATACAGTATTTTCTACATATTGTGCAAATTTAATCAAATTTAAAAATCTGACATGGCTCGGTGTTGTTTCGCCATCGCTTCCCCTGCCGCTTCGGATTCCACGGATTCCACGTCCTCGGGGAACCGATGGCTCCAGCCGCGTGCGGCCCGCAGGTAGCCTACAGCGGCAGGCGCTCGGCGCAGGATGCCGAAGGCCCTCATATGAACTGAAAAAACACACATGTTATATACACATATATGTATAACACATGTTAGTGCCACTACAACAGACAGCAAATTGAGCAACTTGGGAACAGAAGGGCTACTGGAGCTCGGAGTTCCGTGCCCAAGTGATTTGACGACATCTCGATGTTTCATTTGGAATCCTCAGGGTCAAGTGTGGAGTATATGTGGAATCGTATCGTATACTTCCCTGAAGCGGTCGTTGACAAATACATGTTTTTTTGCATTAAAGTCGTCACGTCGCTTTGTCAGTGCCTTCTTGACAGGCCACGTTCACGATTCGTGCGGGGCTGCTTGCCCGAAGTGTAGGGAGCAACAGATTTGTGAGGAGGAAGTGACTCAAATAATTCACCTCCGCAGCGCAGCGCGTCCACAGATGTCCAGAGATGTCCAGCGACCACATTTTGGCCGTGAACAGTCTTGAAGGCAAATCAACCAAAAGATCAACCTTTTCACCAGAACTCTTTTGTAAAAACTGTTTATGGCATTGAAAGCCGCCGAACACCAAAGTATCCAAGAAGACAAGTACGCAAAATCCTGAAAAATCATCCAGAACTGTTCAATCTTCTTTGTGATGGCAATCAAACGAAACAGAGATGAGAGTTGTGTGGGTGGAGGGTGGGGTGGGGGGTGGGGTGGGGGGTGGGGTGGGGCATGTATGAACGTTCACATGCAGTTGCACATGAAGTAGATGCTACACCGTGGATGTGGGGTGGGGCATGTATGCACGTTCATATGCCGTTACATCACTGCAAAGTGTGGTTCACCAAGTAAAGAATTTCACGTTTTCCAGATGTTTCCTGCATTGCCGGTACCCAAACGGTGGACCGGTCAAGCTTGCAGAATCGCTGCTGTGAACAAAAGACGGCTGAAAAAATAACAAAACCAATTAGTTGGGGAATGTGCAGAAAACCCCAAAATGAAGGTGCCGTGTAGGCAAAATGACTGTTTCATTTTTTCTGCTTGTAACTGAGGCGTTTACGGCCTTTACTCTCAAATAACACAAAATTCTATCAGCACAAGGACATCCAATATCAACAACGTCCCATGAATCAAAAGAACACACGGCCATCTAAAGGCTGTGAAGGCTGTGCTCCTAGTTCGAGTTTCACAGGTCAAGGCAAAAAGCCAATAGCTTTACTCGTAAGACCGCAGGCTCCACAGAGAATCCTAGAGATGGTGAAGCACTGGTGAAGCACATTGAATTCACATTGAAGCACTGTAAGGCACTGTGAATCTCACGCAAGGCGACCTGAAAGGCAGATTCAATGCCATCAGTCGTGAGGCTGCAGGCTTTGGTGCTACCCACGTTGTTCACCAAAATATGAAGCCTCACAACCAGTCACCACCAGTCAGGACTCAGGGCCCGTCAACAGGTCAGGCCATGTAAAGCAATCTCCACTTTCTTTAACAAGATTTCTTTCAGCAGAAACAATTTAAACCAAGTTGAAGTTCTTCAAGTTCTTCAAGTTTCAGAGGTCAGAATTGACATGAATTGACCAATCTTGTTGAATATCATTCATACTCTTTGCATTTCAATTGGATTTGCTGAAAGAGAGTGACAATCTTTGAAAGATCAACGTGGGCTTTTGAAAGCATGAAGCTTCTGAAAGCTGCACTTCTAGGTGTCGTGCGTTCCTATGCTCTCAATATATCTCCTTGCGAGCAAGCGAAGAGCAAGGACAAGATAAACCAATCCCCAAACGAATTGCAAAAGCATGTCCAGAGCTTCTCCAAATCTAAAGCCGTTGGACATGTTGTATGCATTGTATGCCTTTGTCATCCGCTGAAAAGGCAGCTGTGCCAACTGACACGAGCCAAGTCTCTCTGCAAAAGAGCGAACAGAGTCGAAAGAGTCCATTTCTAAAGGCCAAACCTGAGCACCACCCAGCCAACGCGAAAAAAATCGCTGTATGGCTTGTCATCTGCTATATAGCTATACTTCGTATGCCATACTATGCCATAGACACAGTAGACACACCCTCTCAGACAAATCACAGAAGTTACCCGCGCAGCCCCTGGCTACATGGGCACCACAAACCGACTTGCACCTAGCAGTACCTAGCCAATACAAGACTCAATCTGTCCAGATCTGTCAAGCAACGTAGATTACTTTGTTCCCGAAAGAAAGTGAAGATAAGTGAAGTAAGTATAAGTAAGTGATGTATCCGGAAGCTAAAAGACACAGGTACAAGTAGCGGGCCATCTCAACAGCATTCCAAAGAACTCTCACCACAAAGCACGGCGCAAAGCACGGCACAAGGAGTTTTCACCAATTTTGGGAAAGCTGAGCACAACAAGAAAACATAAGAAAACCAAGACCCAAGACGCAAAGTCCGCCACAAGGAAACACAAGAAATGGAACGCACCTTGAAAAGCATCTTGGCATATCTTGGAACGAAGCATTGCAATCTGACCCAAACAATGTTGACGGTGAAATACTGTGATTATGAACAAGTTCACTGCTTGATGAAGGCATATTGGCGCGAGGGTAGTACAACTGCACTGTTAAGAGGTTCATGAAAGCTCGCTGGCGAGGAGTGCCACGTAGGTGCAACGTAGGGCTGCAAGCGTTAGAAAAAGCATGGCTGTCCGTTGGGGTGAACTTTTGGTGGAGCCACATGATTTTGCATCGTAGAAATTGCATGAATAGCTGCATAGGCCTTGCATAGTTGAAGCTGAGTTGCAGCAGGCTGTGCTTTGGCCTTGCTGACCTTTTTCAAGCGTTGCAACCTCAGATTCACACCTTTGAGCACATGGGACTTCATCTCTCCAGCATCCATCGGACTGCCTTTTTTGTTACCAATTCAAGGAACTCTGATGGGAGAACGGAAAAAAACATGTGAAAGTTCAACATAGTTCAACCACAAAAAAATGTCGAAAGCTCTTTAAAAATGTGTTGTTTTTTCTTCCAAGCAGCGCAAGCTCGGAATTCGAACGGCAGCCCAACGTCACAGATGCTCCCGACCTAGAACGACACCAATTGTCAATAAATAGTCCTTCCAAAATCATTCAAAGCATCTACTAGAAGATTTTAACGAAGCAAAGGTGAAGGTGGGATAGAATGCAAAATCAAGAGGAAAAATCTCTACTCCACATTTTCGGCCTTGCTAGAATCCATTTTGGCCGTTTGTCCTGTCAAATGTTTTGCCAAGCGTGCTGAGGTTGGCTTCTCGCTTTCACTTCTGCCCGTTCTACATATCATTTGTCTCCTCGCACTGATTCCTTCATCGTCAAACGTCTTTTCTCGCAAATTGGTTTTGTCTGCGCGCTCTCTATCTGCTTGTATAAGTCTTTCTGTGAAGCTTGTACTTTTGACTCTTACCACCCACTCCTCCATGCAAGTTCTTGTTTTCTCTGCAATTTCACCGAGAGTACCGGTACCGATTTTCCTTCAGACGGTTGAAAACCTTTCTCTGGCGTCTCTTTGCTGAACGACCATCTTGGGATCCAAATGTGATTTGCTTTTGTCTTTTGTTCTTTGCCCGTTCGCCTTTCCAACCTCGCATAAAAAGAACATGGAAATTATACTTAAGCAAATCTAAATAGAAAAATAGACATGTTTGAAATTATATTATTATCGGAAATTCATAGGAATTTGAAGGATTCTGAACGAAAGGTCTTGAGAATGTTTGGAAAACTGGGAGACATATGGAGACAATGTGGAGACGGTCCCGGAATGGGGTCTCCGGGACCGTCTCCGGGACCCTCTCCGGGTCTTTCACTAAGACTTTGGCTGAGCCATCAACAGGGCTGTGTGAAGCCCGAGACCTCACAACGTGACGAAACGTGACGAAACGTGTCAACGTGACATTTCCGACGGCATTTCCGATGGACGTCCACTGCATGTTGCCGAATTGCATCGAATTGCATCGAAGTCCATCGAAGTCCATCGAATTCCGGTATTCAGCATGTCAGTGTTCATGTCCAAACGAAGTTTGTACTTGGAGCTTCTCGATTTTGTATGCCCAGTGAGAACCACAACGATCAATCAAATCTTGAGATCTGAGTGAATACAAGAACATGCAAGGCCGAGGCAATCTGTTTTCCATCCTTCCCTTTTCTTCACCATTGTAAATGGCAAATTGATCCAAATTGTGAATCACCTCTCTTTAATTTGTGTTGGATGTTTGTAGCACACGAACCTGAACAAAAGTTCGACCGAATCCCCCAAAAAGCTCAGAGATGGAAGAGTTAAATTTTTGCCTAACCGCCCCTTCCCTGTTTCTTGTTTCTACATCTTTCTTTCCATCTTCTCGCACGAGAGGTGGCTCCGATTGGGTTTTGGGGCCATTCTTGCTTTTCATGCTGCGTGTGTATGTTCCTTTCTGCCCCCGTCTGGTCCATTGCCTTGCTCGCAGTACTTCCTGAAAAACCTTCGTGAAATTCCTTCGTTGCTCTGTTATCTGATGTATTTCTGATGTTATCTGTATGTTCGAGTTTTGAAGGCAATGCAAATACTGGCTGTTGATAAAATTAGCTATGCCTTCCGGAACCTGTTGGATCTGAAATCAGCCACTTTGGAGCTTTGCTTCTCAGCTCCTCCATGAATGAGCCGCTGGAGGCACATGAAGATGAGAAAGGCAATAGACAAACTCGTATCTTTTGTTGGCATACCTATATCTGAATCCTTTCTTCACGCTTCTTGTGGGATTAGACCCATAAGGTTTTGCTGTAGTTGCTTGCAAGTTTTTGAGACGCACTTGTTGAAAATGTTTAGGGAGAATAAGGAAGTTCACTTGAGTTTTAGGGAGGTTTTAAGGCTTTTAAGGAAGTTTGTTGGATTTGTCTGCAGTTCTGTTGGAGGTTTACGTTCGGAATTGCGACAGTGAGCTCTGAGTCTTGCACCTGAGCAGCCACCTGTAACGACCTGCGCTGCCACCGGGTCGAAGTCTACCGGAGTCTACAACAGCTGGACAGGTCCTGTCACGTCTTTCAAAATCTGTCAAACCTGGTGAAACTTGGTGAAACCTGGTGAAACCTGGTGAAACCTGGTGAAACCTGGTGAAACCTGGAACCTCCAAAGGAAAGCGCTAAGGCAGGCACGGCACGCATGCCACCTTAATTGTTCAGGATCTCCCATGAGTTTTTAATTGTCCACTTTGTCATGCTTTCTGTCATGCTTTGTCAGGCTTCTAGGAAGGTCCGGTCTGCAGCATCTTGGTGCCAGCCAAGCTGCTCAGATTCGGCCTTAGCATGAAATCTGCTAAATCAATTCATATCAGTTCCTCAGCTGAGTGCTTTGTAAACGCAATTCCTTTCAGAATTAAGTGTTCTTTCATGTTCTTTCATGTTCTTTCATGTTTTTTCATGTTTTTTCATGTTCTTTCAGAATTAAGTGTTTTTTCAGGTGACGGTAAAAACTGGGGCAGCTGACGTATCTATCGTCATCTCTGGTCGTAGTACCAATTCTCTGGCTGGCATCAGCAGGTACGTCACCAGAATAGGCACCTCGGCGGAGAGTTTCGCAATCGAAGTACCAGTCTGGACTCCAACACAACATGACAACATGATCACAACAAATCACAACAAATCACTATTATATCATATTATCATATAGGATTATCATAGGGTTATCATAGGATTAATAGCTCTGACATGCTCTGACCATGTCGGAACGCTGTCAGTGCTCCACGAAACGCTGTCAGTACCCCTAAGGTGATGACCATGATCAGCACTTTGCCTCTCGACAACTCGACAAGAACTCGACAAGAACTCGATGTGATGAACATGTGATGAACATGTGATGTGCCGTGTTCATCGTGTTCATCGTGTTCATCGTGTTCATCGTGTTCATCGTGTTCATCGTGTTCATCGTGTTCATCGTGTTCATCGTGTTCATCGTGTTCATCGTGTTCATCGTGTTCATCGTGTTCCGTGACATCCCGGGAGGACTCGGGGTGTGTCTGGTGATTTGGCCATGAGAGAGTTCCTGAGATAATTCAGGCAAGGTACAGACAATGCTGCACCTTGGTCAAGGCCAAATCTACGATGTTGCGCAACATTGGCATGTTTCGCTGAGACATTCTGAAACCACTCTCAGTCTTTCTCTGTGTTTCCGGCCATTTTTCGCACTCTTTCTCCAACTCTTCTTCCTCCTTCCTAAGCATTGGGATGCTGCGCAAAGTCCAGCTGTGTTGGAAATGGGAGGACAAAGAGATCGAGTACAAGTGTTGAACAAGGTGAGGACCAAAAGAGCTTCATGCAAACGCAGGTCTTTAAGTCCTGACGACAAGTATTAAGATGTACTAAGAAAACATGAAAAGATATGAAAATATATGAAAAGATATGAAAAGATATGAAGGTTAGAGTAAGTACCAAGAACACATTGTGCCTGGAGCCTTCTTCAGATATTTGTTCAGGCCGTAATTTTCCTGTGCATTTTCTGATTTCTTGAAGCATTTTCTTGCTGAATATTGTGCTGTTTTTGTTGCTGAACTTTTTGCGGAAGTGTGTGTTGAATGCTGCATTCTTGCGCTTTTGAGTCCTGCCAACTCTATGACCTCAAGCAGAGGACTCTGCGTGTCTTGATACTTTGAAGACAGGTTGGAGGAAAACTGACTGAAAGGATAAGAGCAAGTCCTTGGAAAGCGGAACCTCGAAAGCGAAAGTTGAACATTGTCGAACATAGTCGAGCTTCATATTTCTTCAAGTCATTTCAAGTTGATTTCAAGTCTAAGAGGCTCCAAGAGGCTCCAAGAGGCTCCAAGAGGCTCCAAGAGGCTTGAGGGGAACAGCTCAGGAATCTTCTGAGATCGCCACTCTTCTTCCTCCTTCTTTTTCCTTTCTTCCTCGAAAGCCGCGGTAGATGTAGCAAGGTAGCCCTCGACTCCAAGTCAGAACAGATTTGACACACAGTGCACAGCCACAGTCCACAGTCCTCCAGCTCTTTGTCTGTTTTCTTCAAGCGTGCGTCGCGCGCGTCTTTCTCTTTATCTCTGGAATCTTTCGCGTCTTTCTCTTTTCCATTGTACTTCTTCCTGAGGTAGCCAGGCCACACAAGCCATTGACACAAGTATTCGTACTATCAGTTACTATCGACTCTCTCTCTCTCTCTCTTTGAGCTTTGCTAATCACAGATCACAAGCCACCGCAGACCCATAGACACCCCTTGGATGTCTTGTCACTTTCAGTCCAGGGACAAGCGATCAAAATGGCCCATTTCTGGTAACCTCAGTTCTTTCGAGAGAACAAAAATTAAAAGGCAGATGGCACATGATTTATGGTCTTTATGTCTCTCATCTTCTCCACGTTCTTGCTGCTTGAATTCCAAAGTTTGAAACGAGATACAATGCATCTCAAAATCATGTGGGTTTCTGAAACCGTTCACTCGTCGACATCAACATGTCAAAAATATTCAAAAATGTTACATTGATAAAAACAAACTTACATAGTGTTTACATTGTGTTTACATAGTGTTTACATACTGTTGACCTTCCAATTCACGTTCAGAGTTGAACTTCATAGACCTATGTTGACGTCAAGGAGCTCGAAGCTCCGAGTTGAAAGTCCCGAGCCAAACAGCTACCGGGTTAGGCGACGTTCCAAAGTCCAACCACAGCTGTTTTCGGCCCAACATCTGCGAGTTCAGAACTTGCTCCTTGCTGACAACTTATTCGTAACTTTATCAAGGATTTCAAGGACATTTTGGCTGAAGATTTGAGTCTAAGCTTCTTTAAGTTTCTTGTGATTCGATTTTCTTTGGCTCGAGCGGCTCGACTTTCGGTTTTCTTTCGGTTTTCTCAAATTTCTCAGGTTTTCCGGTCTTGGCTGAACCAAGCAGAAACGAGCAGAGCGGGTGAAAAGCTCCGGCGTCCGGCCGTGGAGAGACAAACGGAACAAGGTTGTCACAACGTTGTCACAAAAACAAGACCTCATGAGATATGTAGGATACATATATCAAAAACTGACGAAATCGACAATGTGATCATGATCATGTATAGTGATGTATAGTGCCAATAGTTATGCCGGAGCGTTGACTGTAAAGACAGTGTTAGTGTGTGCCTCAAATGGGTTCAAGCGCAATACCCAGCCCTCAGGTGGAGCCGATGCATCTTTCCTGCTCAGCAAATACTCAGAGTATGAACTCAGAACTGTGTCTAAACCGTGTCTACACTGTGTTTCCTCGGTATGAAAAAACATATCCAAGGGGACAAAATCGAAGATTTATCGGTTTGGTCGTATGGATTTTGACTAGCCTTGACTGTTCATGTTGCATCAATGTTTCTTGATCCTTCTCGTTTCTCAAGGTCAGCCTTGCTCCTTTCGTCTTTGACAACACAATCCAAACAAGTAGGAGCAGAAGAACCAAAAGAAACAACTCACAATGTGCCACACAACTCCACACCAAAAGGTGAAATCATGGAGATTTTGACCCTATGAGCCCTACATGGTTACTCTGAAAAGAATGACAAGACATCAGCTGTGAAGCTGCGAAGACAAGAAAACCTTGTGCATTCCCAGGTCGGAAAGTTCTGACAAGGTCCGTCCCTGAACATCCGACAAGGGCCCTGAGCATTCCACGCATGGCCCAAATTCAAGAGCGGTTTCCGCTCCTCCGTAGGGAACAAATTCGATTGTTCAGATTGGTTCATGGGATGGCAACATATTAGAGAACAAAAAAAATTAAATATTAAACATACAAGATGGTCCAAACATCCAAAATTATTGAAATCTAAAAGTATTATAAATCTAAAATCATTGAAATCTGAACTTATTGAAATCCAAAAATGTCCTTTCCTGTGTTCCACATGTTATCATATGATTGTTTGTCATGATAAAGTAGAAATAGAAATATCATGTCTCACAGTACAGCTTAAGTCAGAATTATAGTTATGTAGAGAGAGAGAGAGAGAGAGATAGATAGATAGATAGATAGATACTATGTTTTGTCTAAGATTATGTATGAAAACCATACAAAATGGATTGGAGGATTCACCTGAACAAAGGAAGGCCAAAAAATATGGAAACCCTGGGGAACCCCGGGAAGTTCGGGAACCCTGTTCAACTCCATAAGTTGATGCGGCATTATGTGCAGAAATAAAACCTCTCAACGGGACATGGCTTACTTAGTATTCTTCAAATTTGATGCTCACTAAGGATGCATCTTCAAATAAGTTTTCATCTTCCGCGGCATCTCTGGTTCTCAAAACCACCCACTAGCATCCAAAATAGACTTGGTCAGGATGCAGGTTGCAGTCGACATCCCACAAATGGTTCATAGGTTTAATGTGGTTTGATTATGTTTAATATGGTTAATCTCTTAACTCTTGACATCACTGCTAGTACGTCATTTTTGCGGCACACTCCGACCTGTGCTTCATGTCAGCTCGTGTGGATCGGCAAAACATAGTCAATCGTTCCAGTGACTCATCCCTACTAATTGAAGTTTTAGTTGATGGTTGAATGAAGTCTCAGCCCCTTCTCCCTCTTTTGAAGAGTACGGGGTTGAGTATCCGACTGCTTGGCAAATTATTTTTTCAGCTGTTCCTGTACAAGCGCAAGTGCTGTTATCAGCTCACAGAGCACTCAGATCCCCCGTTCTTCCTCTCGTTCCTAAAGTGGCCATAGCATTCACCCTGGATGATGACTTTGTTCGGATCTTTCCTTGCCTCTTCGATCTTCTTGCGCTCATCTTCGTTGCACATGTCATGAACGTGAACCCGCTTGCCAGGATGAGCTTGCATCTTCCGCCCAGCCATCTCCTTGTCTTCCTGAAGGAATTTTGGCTCTCGCATTTGCTCGGCTAATTCGTTGCGGAAACCATAGCCAGCTTGGCCGTGGGCGCCGCCGGCCACGTGCACCGAAGGCTTGCCCTGAGCAAGTTGGCTACCAACTGCTTGGCTCACATCTCTCGCGTTGATCTCCGATCCCAACCAATCTGCCGAGCATTCTCTTCACCACCAATGATGGCGGCCTCGGCGATAGTTTGCGGCCATGACTTGTTTGGAATCGCAATGGAATCGCGTTTTGGGATCTCGTTCCTGAGCCTAAACTTGCAACGAAGTCCAGGCTTCAGCCATGACACTTCGGACTCAAGAATGTAGTGCCAAACAAAATCAAACTTGAGGCCGGGGGTGGATGACGAAAGCTAGCGGGGTAGGAGAAAGAAAGAAGGGAAGACGTAGCGTCAGTGTCAGGAGGGAGATGTCGGTGGCGTTTCCGCGTCAAACCCTAAGTGAGGATGCTGACCCTCTACCAGCCGGAAATCTCCTCTCGGGAAGGCTCGGGTGGGACCAGGGGGGATCGAACCTGATGCCGATGATGACGATGATGATGAGGATGGTGGTGATGATGATGATGATGATGGTGATGATGATGATGCTCATGATAATGATGATGATGATGGTGATGATGATGATGATGACGATGATGATGATGATGATGATGATGTGGATGATGATGATGATGATGATGCTCATGATAATGATGATGATGATGGTGATGATGATGATGATGATGTGATGATGATGAAGCGGATGGGGCAGATGATCGGGATGATGATTAGGAGGAGGATGATAAGGATGAGGAGATGATGATGATGATGATGATGATGATTGTGATGATGATGATGATGATGATGATGATGATGATGATGATGATGATGATGATGATGATGTTCATGGTGATGGTGATGATGATGATGATGATGATGATGATGATGATGATGATGTTCATGGTGATGGTGATGATGATGATGATGATGATGATGATGATGTTCATGGTGATGGTGATGATGATGATGATGATGATGGTGATGGTGATGATGATGATCACGATGACGAGAACGATGCCAACGACCATGACGATGACGAAACCGATGACGATGACGATGACGATGATGCTGATGATGGTGATGGTGGTGGGGTTGGGGGGGGTGGGGCCCTTTCGCGTGAGAAATCACGTGATGTCCTTGAGCAGCCCCCGGAATACTTGCTAAAGCAAGAAGACTCCAGCTAGCTGACGCTAGCTTTCGTGACAAATCACACCATTTGAGCCGTGATTCTTTGGTTGCATGGGTGGTATACACCGGCTGAGCATGCCTACGCACGGCCTATGTTTAGAAGGAACAAATATCTGCGTTTCTTCTTGATCTACTTGTTGTGTTTCACAAAAGTAGTTGATCAATACCATCGTGCAAAGTAGAATTGCTCCAACTGCGGGTGCTCTTCTCAAGTCAGAACTGGATCTGATTTGTTATGTGAGATTACTGTCTCGGATATATATATATATATGTGATGGCCCAACTTTGTTCAAAAATCTGTTGCGTCCGAAAGTGTCATATTCATTTAGCTACAAGGACCGCAAATCAAAACAAAATCACAGCTTGAATGTGGGGCATGGATCATCTTCGGCACTGGTAATTGGCGCTCATATGCTGTCCTTTACACCGAGTCGAAAAAATTCAGCGTCACAGCCACACATTTGTACGGGTCAGTATGGGTTAATTATGGGCCTTTTACAGGTTAATTATGGGTTCTCAAAAACTAGTTTTTTTTCGATTCCCGGAATATGGGTTTTGTATGGGAAAAATATCGGTGGGGGAACCGCTCAGGTTGGGCAAAATATCGGTTTTTCATGGTGGACCCAAGAATCCATGTAAAACCCATCGAAAATACGATAAAACTGCGATATTTGAGGATTCCCCATTGAAAATTCGGAAAAAATCCGGCCGGGAGTTTAAGGTTCCGGAAACATGCTAACAAGACAACATATTCTCCTGTGGTGCGATTTTAGGTACAAGGGAATATATATATATATATGTCTCACCTGGAACTCTCAGCACTTTTACTGGAGCGCCTCTGAGTTGCTAGAGTAGTGAGGCTCGTCAGCCATACGGAACTGTACAAGAGGAAACATCTAAACCCACCAGCGCTGGTCAAGACCTGGCTCACAGCCTTTGGCTGGTAGAGTGGGCGTGAACCTGTATCAAGCCCTCAGGAAGGCTGATCACTGATGACTCAAGAGTCACTACCCCCACTTTAAGAAGCAGGAGAGAAAAAAATTAATTCCGGCCCTCACTAGGATCCACTTCTGCTTCGATGCTGGCGAAGCCGTACTTGGGAACAAAGTGTGCGCCCTTGCTTAACCAATGCCCTTTGGGACCGCGTCCAAGAGACATGCGCCAGCTGCATGGTGCCCTCATCAACGTAGGACTTCGCCGTACGCGGACATTGCCACCTGCCACGAGCAACTACTGCATCGATAGACAGGGTATGCTGGAACCAAAATGTTGCTCCTCCCCGGCGCAGGCAGTAAGGCGTGTAGTCTGCAGCGCCAAAGCCTGCGCTTCCAAAAGAAAACCAAAGGTCCTCCTGAAGCGATGAGGACCATGAGGCCACAGCAAACTTTCACACCGCGGTTTGACGATGGTACGTGCCAAGGCCACCAGGTCTGTATCATCAATTAACAAGACTTGAGGATTTCCCTGAGAAGTTTTGCTTCCTGGAAGTATAACACTGAGTCCACGCTGGCCTGGATGAAACACCACATGATGGTGGGTGAGTGCCAACATCTCAGCTGTACGGAGCAGGCAGGAGAATCCCAGTGCCAGCAGCAGGGCTAACGCGGGCTCACGCCGGCGGAAGGCATACCCCATAAGGGCCTCCACCAATGGCCACGAAGCGGGAACTGCCCGATGGGGAACATAGCAGCGTTGCCAGTTCCGCAAAAACTGACTTGCCTCGGGCAAAGCTAGCCGAAGGCGGGGGTGAAACCTTTTCACTGCTGAGAGCAGGTGGCCCGCATATGACAGGGGCTCCCCCTCCTGGTATGAAACATCGATGAATTCAGCAATTTGGCGATCGAGGCGGCTCGGACGAGATATGTCCAATCTCCGCTTGCTAACAAAACGGAGAAACCTGTCAATTGCAGTCCGGTACGCTCTCAAAGTCCTGGGATGAAGCCCTGCAAAGCGCAAGCTACGACGCTTTTTCATGCATCCGACTGGGCTTGTCCGCGAAGTTCCAGGCACTGATGGTCCACAGGGGGAAGAGGTAACCATCAGTGGCCAACAGGTGGGCTGAACATCGCCGTAGGACTTGATTGAGACGCTTCGAACTGCTCCGGCCCTTGGCTAGGCAACCCCGCGTCACCATGGAGTCCAGGACCAGGAAGAATTTGTTGTGGAGCTTACCTGAAGATCGGCTGCGCCGCTTCAAAAAGACCGCGACCGTGTTGAGCTCCAACTCATTGATGTGGCCTGGTTGCTTCCATGGGAAAGCCAGGACCGTCTGCCAATGCCACCTCATCGCCAAATAAGGTATTTCATGCACGTCTGGTGACTCATCGGTCCCCAGATCCACCAAAAATCTGACATCCGTGCCACGGTAAGTGGCTGCCCTCAAAAGAGAGCGGAGGTGCACTCGCTCTTGCCCTGGAATCCCACCACCTCAGAAACCAGGGGGGTGGCCAAACGCGCGGTTGAGTGCAGCATCTGGACGGTGTAGTAGCTTTCTCGCTCCTGCAAGACCATGTGCTCAAAGATGCCGTCCCTGTCAAGCTGCTGACGTAGCGCCTGGGCATACGCCCTGCAAAGCCCCCAAGGGTATTCGGCCTCTTCCTCTGTGTCGAAGGCAAGTCTCCCATCTGCACGTCTGCTGACGGTGTAAGGGAGAAGCCCTTCATGTCCTGGGCACGGCAGTCCTAGAAACTGCTGCAGTAGCGGCATGTTGTTGAGGAAGGAAAACCACTTCTCACGCCGACCCCCAAAGCAACAGCTGCTGCCCACAGTGTGCTGATAGCCTTCAAGTTCTTCCACCTCCTTGGTCAGGTTGAACTCCCACGCCCAAGAGTTGTACGGATGCTCCATCGACCAGTAGCGCCGCCCTTTTGCGGCAGCTCCCCGGCGCCGGGCGCGAGTCACCATGCTATTGGACTGACGCACCCTTGCTTTGACATCCACCGGAAGCCAGGGGAAACCCATGATGTGCTTGTGGTCCCTCACAGGCTGAGGCCCAGGCAACCGGGTACCATCTTCAAGCCTGACTACTTTGCCCCGAGCCTTTGAGAACAGCTTGCACTCAGGTGCCCAGTGCTCTGCCGCCAGGTGCTCGTCGTCACATAGCCTCGACAGAGTCTGCTTGCCCTCGTCGGTGAACACGTCGTGGCCAAAGTGGATGTCAAAGGGCTCCTGGACCTCAATGTGGCCCACCATTGCCACCGCGTGGGAGAGAGGAGCACGACGGCCCGCGAAACGCTCACCAAAACGGGGAGGACGCCACGCCCTCCTAGGGCACTCCCGCGCTGCGGGGTGAACAATGTCCCGGTGCTCCATCACGCACGCCAGGGTGCAAAACACCCCACCACAGTCAGCTGGGCAGGGGTACATGGATCCTGCTTCAAGGGCCCGTCCACATTCATAGCACCGATCAGGCGTTGCCTCCACAGTATTGGCTGGGTGCCTGAAAGCCGTGGCCACTGCGGCCCCACCCCCACTTGGTGAAGCATCAGTCACCCCGATCTCTGAATCCACTGGTGCTTTCAGGTTGGTCACCATCATGGGGACAAGGGACATGGCGAGGATCACTTCATCCACCACCGATGATGTCGGCCTGGCTGAGGTGCCTTGTTCTGCATGGGCTTGAATTTCCCCAAAGATCTCTTGGAAAACAGCAAAGAGAGGCCGCCTAAAACACATACCGAAAGTTGCCTTTCCCACAAAGTGGCGCAGCAAAAACTCTGACCAAGTCTGTTGCCCCAGTAGAGCTGCACCCAAGCCTACCAAGTTGGCCATCTTCTCTCTGGCAAGTCCATAGCGACCCTTGATCCCGTCCAATTCTCCACCTTGAAGGGTTCCATGCGTCGAGGACACCAAGCGCTTGGCCTCGTTGAGAGGCAACCCTCTCCTCTTGCATACCTCCAGAAAATCCCGATGCCTGCTGGACATCGTCTCCTGAAGCGCTTCCTCACACCCTCGGCTGAGCCTCCGCAGCTGGTCAAAGGAATCCAGATAGATGACCGTGAGATCATCATCCTCTGGTATAGGTTTAGTCTTTGCCACCTCCGACACCGGCGGCACCCCTGCTTCAGAGAAAACCAGGGTGCGAACTATGGACTGGATGACAGCCACCGACGACAGCCAGCCCATGGGAAGGACGGCCATCGCCGGGTACACCCGATGACCTGGAGGTCCTCCAAAAACCTTCGCATCCACCAACATGCCAAAGGCCATAAAACGATGCCATACAGGGGGCAAGCGAAACAGGTTGAAGCACGAAGTCCTCAGAGTCCACCAGGATGATCTCTGAGTCACCTTGTTCAACAAGGGTGAGCTGCCCCAGGTAAGGCAGCAACTTGTCATCTCCATCGATCCGTTCCTGGTACATGTTGCTACGGATCAGGTTGGAGATGAACCGCTGGAGTTCTTTGGTTTCACCTCCAACTTTCTTTAACTTCCGAACACCACCCGCCCCATTGAGGACGGGGTGACCTGATGAATCCTTGAAGACATCATCCACCTCCACCGGCACCATAAGCCCCCGGGCATGCGCCGCAGCTACTATCTTCTCCCACTCACCAGGGGAAGCTCTCACCTTGGAGGTCACTGGCCGCTCAGGCCACTCATGCAGTTGTTTCAAGCAGGAGTGCGGATCCAGGAGTTGTCGACGTAGGTGCTCGGGCACGAGCTCAATGGCATCTTGGACTGCCGCCTCACCAATCTTCGGCCAGGCCTGGATTACTTTTTCCGCAACCAACTCCTCCAGGGGGACCACAGGCTCTCCTGCATAGTCAAAGCGTGCAGCTCCTAGGTCCCTCGATGCCTCTTGAAACCCCGGGGATCGCACCTTAGAGTCCCTCAGATGCTCCACCAGGTCGCACAGGTGCAAGACGGCACCCTCCTGCGCCTGGGTCAGGCTCCTCTCGGCCACTGCACGTGGAAGAACTCCTCCAGAGGCATACAAAGCCAGGTAGTTCAGGGAGTTCACCATGCAAGCCACTGCATCAGACACCTCGTGCCCCTTGTCGAGGAGGTAGGTGGCCACCCTCTTTGTACAGATGGGGAACAGGTCGTCTCCTTTGTGTGAAGTTGAGGCTTCAACCCCGAGAGGCGCTCCGTCCTTTCTAGAGGCAAGTGCTAGGAGACCGACTACAGGGAAGCAGTGGGAGCATCTTCCATAGCCCCGCAATGATGGCCACAGGGTCCCGTTGGCACCATTCCTTCCATTCAGCACCCCACGCGGCCCAGATGCCCTCCAGGGTGCCGCCTTCTTGAGCCTCTAGGCTCCTGCCGTCTCCTTCTTGTCGCCGTCTTTTCCTTTTCCTTTCCCTTTTTCGCGACCTTTCTTTCCGCCTTTGTCGCCCTGACCTCGACCTTCTGGCCGGTGACCCTTCGGCTTGTCGTAATTCTTGATCTTCATGTCCAGAAGGTACTCGCGTGAGGTGTAAACCTCCTCTGCCCTCTCCAGGAGGCTGCTTCCTTCCGGACTCAGCAGCTCCAAGAACTGCGCTGAGTTCCAGTGGCCGCCCTCCCCGGCCTTCACAAGGGCTTTCACCCTTTGGGCCAGCACGTCGGCCGCTTGCGCTGGCTGCTTCTGTGCCAGCATGTCTACTGCCGTGCAAATTGTCTTCAGCTCCCGTTGCGTCCTCAGATTGAGACGACTCCCCAGTTGTGGGGTCAGCACCGTCATCAGGTAGTGGACGGCTGCCGGTGGCGTGGGGTTTGGATCGTTCACGACCGCCCCCACCGATCCGTGGGCAGACTCTTTGACCATCTTCAGGAGCATCCTGGAGGCCAATCTGCCCGGCTTCTTCTTTGCGTAGCTCGCCAGCTTGAGCTGGCTGCTTGCCTTTCGACCGGCGGGGGCGTCCTGAAAAGACTCACTCTCAGAGTCAGATCGCCCACGAAACTTCACCAGATCTCCACCACCAAATGGTCCTCGATCCACACGGCCCTTGCGCTCAGAGCCACCAGGACGATCGGGAACCACTTCCCCGAAGAGATCATCCGGAGACTCCTCAGCGTCTAAGTCCCCCGTACCTGATGAGGACACCTTGTCTTTTCTCCTGCGCCTTCCACGGTCCCTGTCAACCTCATCACCAGGGGACCTCTTCCTCCTTCTCTTCTTTTCCCTATCTCTGCCTGGGGCAGGTGAATCTTCCCTCTCACGGCGTTCTCTATCCCTCTTCTTCACTGCCTTGGCCTTGGCAGGTGCTGTCCCTTTTCCTCTCTTGAGCTTCTTCTTCTGCTTCTTCTGTTGCGCCCTGTCTTCAAGCCGCTTGAGCTCATCTCGAGCCCTCTTGAGGCGGTCCTTCATGGCCACGGAAACTGAACTCTCCTCAGAGCCTTCTTCAGCATCTGACTCCTCACCTGGCTTCTGCCAGGGTAACCCTTCCTTCTTTCCCGGCGGTTCTTCTGGGAGAGTCACCTGCTTCAAGTAGGCCGCAAAGATCTTCTTGGGGGCCCCCTCGAAAGCCCAGCCCGGTACCTTGCCATCGACCTCCTTCTGCGTGATCTCCCTGAACTTCTCCAGGTGCATGCACTTGCCACGACTCTTTCGGGTCTCTTGGCAGTCCTGGCTGTTCTCCTCGCAGAAGTGGAAGGAGCCACGTTTGGCCAAGACTCGGCCTTCACCATCGCTCATCCACCAGCGCATGTGACCATCAGAAGCCACCACATAGCGCCCAGTGATCCAATGGCCCTTGGGATCAGTGGCCTCATGCGTCAACACCTCCAGCAGGAGGGTACCCTGGCTCCTTCCTTCATCGTCTCTCACAGCTGCCTCCAGCAGCTGCCCCGGCCTGAACTTGAACCGGTACCATTTTTGTTTGTCTACTCCCCCTGACAACCACATGGTGGTTGACAGGGGGGTGAGTTGCCCTTAGAGCCAACAGCTTCGAGAAAGGAGGGAGACATAGTTTCGTTGCTACTTTCCTCATCAAGATGATACAATCCGACACCACTCATTGCAATATATATATATAGAATTGATAAATATATAAATATGATATAATATGATAGAATTTAGCTAAAATTTAGCATACTTGCTATAGAATTTGCGTTGAAAAATCTCTTCGGTTTCGGTTTCGGTCCTTATCCTTGAGCAGCTCTGGCCGCCGCAGACCCAGCGCCGTGGCGGCCTCCGTGCAGTGCAACAAGAGGTCCGCGCCGCGGGGTCCAAACGGCTGCACCGCCTCGCGAACGAAAAAGACATGGAGAAAAACGAAAAAAACAACATATAGAAAATTTTATATACAGTAAGTTATTATAAGTTATGTATCAAAATTATTAGAAAAATAAAAATGGATAAATATTTGTTTGAGGAATAAAAGAAAATAAAGAATGAAAACAGAAACAGCATCTGATATATAAAAGAAAAACGAAAATAAAAATCATCGTACACATCATACATCTGTTTCAACTTGGTCATTGCCTTCGATGGAAATGTCCGATGCATCCACCAGTCGAACCATGTCATCTTGCATCAGAATGAGTGGCACACGGCATGCACAATTTGCCTCTGACCTGGACATCACCTAGCCATGGAGTTCATTCACTGACCTTTGTTGCAGAGTTAGGATATGTTAGGATGTTGCATGTCCCCTCTTTGGCATGGCATTGCATGGCATCGCATGGCATCGGTCTTGCTTTTGTATAGCATCTGCTGGCATATGTTTGTTGTCGTTTGTTGATTGGGCCATGGTCGGAACACAGATGTGCCATGAACCAAAATGGAATCCTAGATTGGGCCCTCGGCTAAAATCGGGCGCTCCAGCCCTAGGTTTTCACAAATGCTGGAGACGGCCGATCCGAGCCTCGAGGACGTCGGCACTTCTGATGGGGTTTTCGGACAGAACCAAGCACCTCAATCGACTCCACGAATGACGAATGACGAATGAAGATCAGAATGGGAAATCAAAGAAATTTGACTTCAGGTCTGGCAGGTCTGGCAGGTCTGGCAGCCATGCATTTAGAATTACTGGGAGCTCAGCGTGGAGAACATTGGCACTCTTGAACAGTTTATATGTTCACGATGGATCTGTGAGTGTGGCAGCCCGTACTCCCATTTCAAATGAAAGAAAAAATGTAATCTAAACATCTCTGAACCTTGTCGCAGAGCTTTCTGGATCTGCAGTTCGATTTACAGTAATTTTACAGTCTTATGATATCTTACGATTTAGAGTTTCACCATCTTTCCCCATATTTCACCGTTTGCATCAGAATCACCGCCGTCGCTTCGATTGTCTCGGGTCTTTGACCTCGAGGCGTCGTGCTGTCAAGGCACCTAAGCTCCGACATCTTCCGCAACGAAAAGATGGGCCCTTCCTCTCCAGACCGCTCCTTCCAGCGAAGTAGGCAAAGTCTGAACTCAGTTTTTAAAAAAAAATGTAATAAGGATCATGAAGGTTTGATATTCCTTGAATATGAGTATCATGTCAATGTGATGTTTTATGTTCATTTTTCTGGAAATGTTCATACATGCACACACAGATATATATATATATAATATATATATAATATACATATATATAATATATACATATATATTATATCTACAACAACGACGTCGTGGACGAGGACGAGGACGCCAACCACAACCGCAATAACCACAATGACAACCAGGACACCCACAACACCCAATAAAATCACAAAAAATACAACAAACATCAACAAACAAGTAAAAGAGGTTGATACAGTAGAAGAAGTGGAAGTAGCAGAAGTCGTAGTGTCTCACTTTACCGGAGAGTTGCATGAAGATTGTGAAGTTCACATCTACTCATCTACTGCCTGCAGCATCTACTCTGAGCTCATTCTGCACATGAATCATGGCACGGAGGAACATGCACATGTCCCAGCAATCCAAAACAGAACTGTTCTAAAAGCAATATTGTTCAATACGTTCAACAATGTTCTTGAACAATGTTAAGAACAATGCTAATGTTTGAAATTGTTCAAACGATCATATTTCATTATAGTTCATCATACTTCATCATATTTCATCAGATTTCATCTGATTTCATCATAGTTCATCAGGTTTCATCATGGTTCATCATAGTTCACCATAGTTCAGCATATTTCAGCACATTTCATCACGGTTCATCATATTTCATCAGATTTCATCTGATTTCATCATAGTTCATCAGGTTTCATCATGGTTCATCATAGTTCACCATAGTTCAGCATATTTCAGCACATTTCATCATGTCTCATCAGGTTTCATCACATTTCGTCATATTTCATCATAGTACCGCACAAGGCAGTGGCGGAAGTTTCAATCATAGGACACTATAGGAGAGGTGAGTTGTTGTGATGATGGCAGAGCGAATCCACTGATGGACTGACAGGTGGATGGAGTTGTGTTTTTTGGAGTGGTTACAATGGTTGCAGTGGTCACCTGGTCGGTCACCTCACCCACAACTGCTGGATGTAGTGTAGTGTGGTGTAGTTGCAGTTCTAGTTGTAATTGTAATGGCGGTTGTAGTTGTAGTTAGTGTCGTGTAGCGTAGTGTAGCGTAGTGTAGTGTAATTGAGTGTAGTGTAATGGAGTGTAGTGTAGTGTAGTGTAATGCAATTAGTGCAGTGTAGCGTAATAATGTGTAATGTTGTGTAGTTGTAATTGTAGTTGTAGTTGTAGTTGGTGTAGTGTAGTGTAGTGTAGTGTAATTAGTGTAGTGTAGTGTAATGTAATTATATAGTGTAGTGTAGTGTAGTGTAATGTAGTGTATCATAGATCATCATAGCTCATCATAGTTCATCATAGCTCATCATATTTCATCATGTTTCGCCATATTTCAGCATATTTCATCATAGTTCATCATAGTTCATCATAGTTCATCATATTTCATCATATGTCATCATATTTCATCATATGTCATCATATTTCATCATATGTCATCATATTTCATCATATGTCATCATATGTCATCATATGTCATCATATGTCATCATATTTCATCATATGTCATCATATGTCATCATATTTCATCATATGTCATCATGTTTCATCATATGTCATCATATGTCATCATATGTCATCATATGTCATCATATGTCATCATATTTCATCATATGTCATCATATGTCATCATATGTCATCATATTTCATCATATGTCCTCATATGTCATCATATGTCATCATATTTCATCATATGTCATCATATGTCATCATATTTCATCATATGTCATTTTATGTCATCATATGTCATTTTATGTCATCATATGTCATCATATGTCATCATATTTCATCATATGTCATCATATGTCATCATATGTCATCATATTTCATCATATGTCATCATATGTCATCATATGTCATCATAGTTCATCATATGTCATCATATGTCATCATATGTCATCATATGTCATCATATGTCATCATATTTCATCATATGTCATCATATGTCATCATTTGTCATCATATGTGATCATCATATTTCATCATATGTCATCATATGTCATCATATGTCATCATATTTCATCATATTTCATCATATCTCATCATATGTCATCATATTTCATCATATCTCATCATATTTCATCATATGTCATCATATGTCATCATATGTCATCATATTTCATCATATGTCATCATAATATGTCATCATATGTCATCATATGTCATCATTTGTCATCATATGTCATCATATGTAATCATTTGTCATCATATGTCATCATAATATGTCATCATATGTCATCATAATATGTCATCATAATATGTCATCATCATATGTCATCATATGTCATCATATGTCATCATATGTCATCATATGTCATCATATGTCATCATTTGTCATCATATTTCATCATATGTTATCATATGTCATCATATGTCATCATATGTCATCATATGTCATCATATGTCATCATATGTCATCATATGTCATCATATGTCATCATATTTCATCATATGTCATCATATTTCATCATATGTCCTCATACGTCATCATATTTCATCATATGTCATCATATTTCATCATATGTCATCATATGTCATCATATTTCATCATATGTCATCATAATATGTCATCATATGTCATCATATGTCATCATTTGTCATCATATGTCATCATATGTAATCATTTGTCATCATATGTCATCATAATATGTCATCATATGTCATCATAATATGTCATCATAATATGTCATCATAATATGTCATCATCATATGTCATCATATGTCATCATTTGTCATCATATGTCATCATCATATTTCATCATATGTCATCATATGTCATCATATGTCATCATATGTCATCATATGTCATCATATGTCATCATATGTCATCATATGTCATCATAATATGTCATCATTTGTCATCATATGTCATCATATGTCATCATAATATGTCATAATATGTCATCATATGTCATCATATGTCATCATATGTCATCATATGTCATCATATGTCATCATATGTCATCATATTTCATCATATGTCATCATATGTCATCATATGTCATCATATGTCATCATATGTCATCATATGTCATCATATGTCATCATTTGTCATCATATGTCATCATATGTCATCATATGTCATCATATGTCATCATATGTCATCATATGTCATCATATGTCATCATATGTCATCATATGTCATCATTTGTCATCATTTGTCATCATATGTCATCATTTGTCATCATTTGTCATCATATGTCATCATAATATGTCATCATATGTCATCATAATATGTCATCATAATATGTCATCATATGTCATCATATGTCATCATATGTCATCATTTGTCATCATATGTCATCATCATATTTCATCATATTTCAAATTATTTCGCTTTGTGTTTCGTTTTGTGTTTCGTGTTGTTCCTTCGTTGTTCCAACATGCAAAAACTCGCCTCCAACTCGTCCAGCAAGGGGACGGAGTTCCGTCTCTGCCGCCCCTCCTCAGTCACCTCAAACGACTTCGAAAAGGCAAAGAAACGAACAACTAAAGCTACTAAGGACAAAATATTAAAGAACGAAATAAACGAAGAACCTTTTGAAAGAAAAATTGAGAAGTACTAAGAAGCACAGAATCCAATACAAACACGGAGTCTTGCAATGTCTTGTGAGCATTCCTTGCGCTTCTTTCAATGAATTTCTTCATTTCTCACTCGGAAGAAGACATCACACCCACACACATTTGCTCATAACAAAGCTCCTCGAAGTCCAAAGGCACATATAAGATCAATTAAGATCATGTATGCAGAACAAAGCACAGCAAAGCACGGTACATCAGTCCAGAGGTTTTACATGTATATTCACATGTTGCATTCACATGCTTCACTAGTCTTCACTCCGAGTCCAATTGAGTCCGATTTGAAATGACTCCGGTCCAATTGGAGCCGAATTCGGAAATGGACAAACTCGACGAGTTCAAGTTCGACGCGTTCGACTCTGGAGTTTGAGGAATGACGAACAGAGTTGAACGCTTTGAGGAACGCTTTGACGAACTGTCGAACTGTCGCTGCGCCTGCGCCTGCGTCTGGGCTTTCTCTTTTGCCGCAGCAGCTGCTTTGATGGCCGCCTTCGAGGCACGAGACACTTTGAGCTTTTGAGCGCCGTGTAAAATGTTGTAAATTGATCCAAACAAACAAGAAGTAAATAGGCAAATAGGTCAGGTTCTGATTCATTCTGCTTGGTGCTGTTTTGTTAAAACCTGACACAATTCAATGGACAGTCCGGCTCATTTCGTGAAAGTTGAGAAATATTCTCAAGGGCAGTGGGAAAGCTCTAGCTTCGGAGTTTCCGTCTGTGGATTTTGATTCTCTTGCAGCTTACATTTGAAGCTGACGTGACTTCAAATGTATTCAAGCTGTGTCCTTTGCGACTGTCACTTGCTTGACGAAAACTTCTTTGCACCTCTTGCTTTGCAATGCGGTCACGTGCTGCCGAAATTTCTGCCTGCGCACAACACATGCCTTCACCGAGGGCCAAACCAAGTCATGAAAACGACAAAGCATCAAGCCAGACCAGCAATATGGTCCTCCTTTGCAGTATTACTTTGACATAGTTTGACATAGTTTGTGCATATTCAACGAGAAAATACGAGAAATGCAATACAAGGTGAGACATTCAGCAGGAAACCATTGACCAAGCACTGCAGATCCCCCGATAAAGGAGGCAAAGTACAAAGCAGCGTGCGACAAGAAAATGATCCAAAACAGAAGCCCTGTTTGGAAAAGGTCTTAGACATGTTCCGCAATATGGATATACTGTAGATATACTATTTGTGCGATTGTGCTGCTCTTGAAAGCCGACTACACAACATCAACATAGATACACCATAGATACACCAAATACACGAAGAGCTGCACCAAACTCATTTCACACATAGATCTTCGAATTTCACAAGTTCTTTGAATTTCCTAGAATTCAAAACAGTTGAAAAGCCATGTCCCAAGGCCATCCAAATCAGAATGAGCCCTTGTGAGATGGGCTGTGCCTGTGAGAAACCTTTTTCTTTTATCCATGAATGCTAAGTATGCTAAGTATATTCTAAGTATGCTAAGCACTTCTGGGTGTGCACTATATAGGCTGTGTGCACAGGATGCACTGTGTGTACCGCGGTTTTTGGTGCAATGCGGACCGTTGGAATTCTCTGCAAATTCCTTTCTGTACTCAACACGTCTCAACACATCAGGTCACTAGGCCCTAGGTGTGGTCCAAGTCCAAGTAGTGGCCTCTTCAAGCTGCACAGGCCGATACGGTCGACAAAGAGTTTGAAGTCCATGATCTGTGATGCGATTTCGGCCTCGACATCTCGACATTTGAAGCGGAATTGAAAGCACTACAAGTACTACAAGTATACTACAAGTGCTAGGACTGCAAGGAGTACAAAGTCTTGTGTGGACTTCTGAGAGAAGTGTTCATGTTTGCAGCACTCAAATGGCAACTTCTCATCCTACTCTCCAGCCATGAACCTTAGAACCTCTATGTGCCATGCTCAGGAATGATCTCAGGACTAAGTCAGCTCCATCTTCCCTTATCTGCTCATTGAGGCATCTAGGCATGATTGGCATCTAATGAGAGGCATCTCTGCGTTTGTTTCTTCCGTTTTCGTTTCTGTTTTGCTGATCTCTTCGTCTTCTCGTCTTCTCGTCTTCTCGTCTCTGGCCTAGGCCAAGAAATTCCAGGCCGCGGTACTCATCAAGCCTGCCATTCTGTTCTCAAGCCATTCTCCGGAAAGATCATGAAAGATTGGCCCTTTAAGCGGCGGTAAGCGCTCAGAATGGAAGAGTCTCAAGCATATTTTCCATATTTTCCATCAGTCTCCAAACATAGTCTGGGCATGTCTCAACACACTCGTCCAAACCAATTCAGACAAACATAACACAAACGACCCATTCGTCAAGAGTGTCCAGCCAAGTCGTGGTAAAAAGATTGTCTTGGGCGCCGCATGGCACACCAGACACTGAAATTCACAAGAGAAAATGATAGAAAATGCATTGAAAAACTTGAAAAACGCATTTGGGTGTGTCTGAAAATATGGTACATGGCCATTTTAATAGGGATCATGACGATAATGATGATTCACCATTGGATTCTGGGGGTGCCTTATTTTCAGACCATTGAAATGTAAGATGCGTCTCTCCCAAGCGCCCGACGCCGTAGCCAGGAACTCAACGCCAGCATCGCAGATTCTGTTCTCCCAGAGATTCAATGCCCTCACAAATCCGAAACTAATGATGCAAGTAAATTAAAATAAAGATGATATAAGATGATAATGCGAACTGATGTGAATTGTGCGTGTGTGAATTGTAATGCGGGAATTGTTGCCAGTTGTGATGCAACGTATGCAGTTGATGTACCAAACACACACACACACACATTTGTATGGATACATCATACAAGTGTACTACAAGTGTATAGATTAGAAACTCATGCGAATGGATGGGAATGGAATATACCGCATGTGCTTTGCATGCGGTACATCCAAATGGCAAACCACACCTTAACTGCCAAGGGCACTTGGAGAGCGCAGCGCTCATTGGACCCAGCCTCAAAAAAAATCAAGCGGCAAAGGGCAGTGAACCAACGGTAAGTACAGTAAACATGCGAACACCACAAGTGGGAAACGATGGAACACAATGGGAAAAAAAAATCCGAGTCTTCAAAAATTCCAGTTTCCTTTTGAGAAAAGATTCAGAACTTTTACAATCCTTTGCCGCTTTTGAATTCTGTAAACTCACTCTTTGCTGCGCACTCAAATCGGCTGATCGCACAGGCACGGAAGCTGACGCACTCGAGGACCTCAAGAGTTCAACGTGTGGTTCAACGTGGAAACTCTCCTGATCTCAAAGGGACGTCAGCTGTCCATGTCAAACTGCCTAACATGTCTGACCGCATAATACTGCAGAAATGAAAATAGACGAAAGAAATCGAAACAAATCGAAACAACATCCTGTATCACATCCATCATTGCGTCTCTGTTGTGAACAGGCTTAGCGAACACTCGAACTCGAAGACTCAGTTTGATTCGAGATATTTCGAGATATTTCGAGATTCTCGGAGTCCAGTGGCACATGAGTGACATGAATTGTGCCCTATAATGATATATAGTGACATATATAGTCTATATAGTGACATGATTCAAGACATGATGTTTGTTGGCCTCGAGGCCCTAGTGCTTCAGTCTCGTGTCTTTCTGATATTCTATCTCTCTTCATCTCTTCTTTCGAGTCCAAAACGAGTTCTATTTGAAAAGAAAGATTTCCAAAGATTTCACCGAAATTTCTTGCTTTCGGAATTTTCCGACATTTTTTTCGTAAATTCACAATTTTTTTTTCCTAAAAAAATGTCTACATTTAAAAAAAGGCCAAGAGACGCAGTCGGGCTCCAGGAAGCCTGCGAAGGACAGGCCCAGCGGGTCTTCCTCACGGCACGAACAAACGGCAACTGTAACAAGTTCTACAATATGGCAAGCAATCCATACAGTTCTACACAGTTCTACTGTTTATAGTAACAAGTTCTACAGTTTTTCTACAGTTCTACATATCCATTAGAACCTACCTGATGTTTGGTTCCTATGGGAAAGCAACGGTTGCAACGACGTACCGGCAACATGGCAACATGGCAACATTCCAGTGAAGTGATTCCACTTTCGTTTCGGAATGAAAAGATAAGTTCTTAGATCCTTTGCAAAACGAGCAAAACGAGCAAATCAAATGGAAGGATTGCTAGGTACACTTTGCATCACTTTGCATCAACCAGCATGCAATCACAAGAGTTGCTTGGTTAGCAATGGAAGGAGCAACAATTTCATGAACCAAGAAATAGAGCGACGCCGGTGGCCATTCAAATAGGGAAGAAACACCCAAATGTCCAAAAACACGAAAGCAAAAAACAAGGTGGGCCAAAGAACCCAAAAGCAAAACGGCACAGAGCAAACCATTTTTTCCTGCATGTCGGGAACAGCACTGTGAGCTCAAGCCTACGACGCAATTTGGACGTCTTTCCAGTTGCTGTGGATCAATCATTGCATTGGTCCTCATGTGCATCCGTGGATAGATTGATCCCTTCCAAACATCCATTGGTTGATCATTTCATGCATATGGCGAATGGAGCCATGCCAACCTCCAAAGCAACTGAAAACGATTGGTGCGTGTCAGCCATATGACGAAATTGCAACGATTCTGGGCTAACTGTGCTCTGCACGAACAGTGATGTGAACACTGGTGGTTTTTGGTCTCATTTCAAAGACCGGCGGAAACAGCCACAAAGACAAACAACACTGAAACATATCTACAAATAAAACAGAATTAATACTGCTTAGTTCTATATAGAATATAAATTCATATTTATATATCTATATATATATAGAGACATAAAAAACATGTTATATATACATATGTAACTATTTATTTCCACGTGCATGGCTATGTTTTATGGAAATGTTTCGCTTCAGGTTCATCCTCGGGTTCGCATTTTTTATTCCGTAAATGGGATCAAACCCAAGCATGCCACGTCTTGAATGCGGAACATGAACCACTGCTTGAGTGCCGCTGCATGTGAGCATCACGTCCTCAGCAGCAACAACATGTTCAAAGCCATCTTCAAACAATTCCACGTGGTCTGCAGGAACACTTCTACTGTTATAAATTAAAAGGGTGAAACCATATTAGGCAAGAATATATATGTTTTCTTTTAGAGACCCTCCCTCCCTCCCATTGGGCTTGCATAGATGCAAGAGCGCATTCCATCCCCGACAATTTCTATGAGCGCCTTCCACAATATCTTCAACACATGCATTCAAACAACTCGACAGAAGTCCTTGGCATGGTGCAAGCCGCTCCTACGAGCAAATCTAAATGAAAAATGCCAGAAACCGCCAACTCAGCAATGACATGGGGACTCCCCCGTACCAGAAATAGCGACTAGAAGAATGTAGACATAGCTGTGGTGAATTGTGGCCCCTGACATCATCAGTGCTCATGATGTCTCAAGAAAGTTCAACCAGTTCTTGTGCACCTTCCTCCCCTTTGTTGGTCTTTTGGCGCTGCATCATTTTTTTCGCGGCTCCATGAATGATATATCAATCGAATCAAAACCTGTGCGTTCAAATGAGGCAAAGCAAAGTAAGCAAAAACATCATGTCGTGGCAAGCCAATGATCACTCATGACATGCGGTCCAGAGGCAACGCACCCATGTCCAATGAGTGCACAGACAAGATGTGGCTCGGAGGACAAGACAGTTCCCCATGTGTTCCCATACCCTTTGCAGTTATCATCCTGTTTGGACCACTGCGGTGCAGACTGCTCCATACGGCCAGGCGGGGCCATCCACTCGTGGATGAAATCAAAAAGACCGGTTGAGATGTTACACTCAACCTAAATGGTGGATGTGCTAACTGGAATCGGCGGTAGCCCTCATACATCAACCAGTTCGTGGAGCGGCACAAATGGACGTCTCGCTGAGGAAAGACTTCCTGCTCTGACTAGCAATGTGAAATCAGCAAGTGCTGCTTTCACAGAGCGTAGAAAGAATCGCATCTCTTCATCCAACAGGTCTGAGGCAGTAAATGCCCAATCTTGCAGCAATATAACAACGGCGTCTAGGTCTTGGATCCAGGCCATGGCCTTGGCTGCAGTCATGGATCTGGTATAGGTGAGCACTGTCGGAGGGTAAGGTGATGATGTGATCCATTGGTCAGCACGATATGGGGATTCGACCCCTGGCACCTCCAATCGAACCTGCGTCAACATGGAGCATAGAACTGCAAAGGAAACCCAATGCATCTGCGTAACCACCGTCCGACATGCCAGTTCGAGGGCATCCACCATGCGCTGGACTTGCTCCCATCTGGATTCTGCTGCTTCAGCATTGCACCAAAGTCGCACGAAGGGCTTGAGGCGCAGTGACTCATCTTCCATGGGAAGTTTTGGCATTGTGCCGCAGCTGCAGGGCCACACCGAGTTGAAAGTTGGTACTCCACCCGCACAGCGTACTTGAACCTCAACAGACTCCCGGATAACAGTGGCCGTACATGCTGTGTGCAATGAAGCTTTGAACGTGCGACACTCCTGCAAAACTGGGTGGTCATGCATATCCATAATGCAACCTGCATGTTTTCATTGTCACACTCCTATAGCCGCTTTGCCTACGCGGTTCTGACCGTGAAAAACTGGATGGTCATGCACATTCACATAGCAATGTGCATGCTTTCACTGTCAAACTCTTATCATGCGGAAATCTTTTTTGGCATCCTCCCTCCCTCCCTCTGCCAAAACAGGTGCCGCTTTGCCTACGCATTTCTGACATCATTCTGACACCCTTGCTCCTCTGGTCGCAGCAGCACCATCGCGTGGTATACAGCTCCCGTCCTGCAAATGCGGCATGCACCACACTGTGGTGGAGAAGATACAAGCTAGACTGAAAGCAACATTCAGCAAGAACTACGAGTCGGAATTTTACTCAGACGAAGCCTAGACAGCGAAGTATTCACCCGGGTTTCTCGAAACTGCCAATGAGCACTTCTCGGTTGGAGGCTATAGAGGCATGCAAACAACGCAATTTTTTGTTCGCAGTCACAGCCAGGAACTTGCAGAAGGAAGCTGGCCAGAAGTCGATCCATCCGATTTTAATGCAATGCATATCACCTCCAAAAATTAACACCTGATTGCCAGGTGGTTGACCTCCAGTTCAGGGCGCCACTCGTCACAGCGTTCTTCTCCTTTTTCGATGGTTGTATTGGCTTCCACCCAGACAGAATGGATGTGGACATCTTTTGAATGAAACACCCATTGACCACCACCTCTTGAGCGATTACGCAACACATTTTCAAAGTTCACCCTCACCTCCAGTATGACGCGGTGATATGCGCACTCAAATGGGAATAGTTTGTGCCCTCTCGCATACCAACGCGCTGTGTCCCAGCGAGGGCTTACGTAAACACCAGGTTGCCAAAACTCGTGCCCCAGGTCAATGCTGTGAGATTCCAGCAATCTGCCAATGCGCACAATAGCGGCCAATGAATAGAACCACGTTCCATGATATGCACGCAGCCAGTGCGCCGGAGCAGGTTTCTTCTTGCTCAGAAAATGGAAGTAGCCGTTCCTTTCCAAACCAGGTGTCAAGAATTTGTGCAATTTTCTGGCCTTCAGCCAACTTTCAAAATGTATTCTGCCGTTTTTTAAGCAGTAGGCCTCCGCTGGTTTTATGGCCGGCTTACCACGCCCCCGAGCAACCAACCGCCATTGAGCAACTTTGGCTCCCCTGCTGAGTTCAGATTGTTGGACTTGCCATGCAAATTTGGCGCAGCGTCTTAGCAGCCTTAGATTTCGCAAGGCTGTGCTACGTTTGAAATACCGTCTCAGCATGGCAGGCACGCTTCCTGGAGTTTGCGAACCAAATGGCTACGAACCACCCGGATATACTATTGATAATATTGGCTTAGCGATCAGAAACCTAGTTCAAGATCCCAGGGTCCATTGCACAGGAAAGACCAGCCAGGAAACAAACCTGCAGAAAGCCATATTCATCTTGCCGTGTGCCCCCACCGGTCCTCTCATTTGTGGTCAGAACGATTCGGACGTGATTTGGACGCAACGAAAGTTGCTGCGGAGCACTCAGTGCATTGATCCCCATGTGCACCTGGACCTGTGGACAGATTGATCCCTTCCAAAGCAATTAAAAACGACTCCTGTGTGTCAGCCACATCATGAAATTGCCACGATTCTGAGCCAAGTGTGCTCTGCACGAACACTGATGTGAACATCTAAGTGCATGGTCTGATTTCCACGCAATGATTAGTCACGATGCTCTGAAATCTGTCGAAATCACATATTGTGATCAACTTGTTTGTCAAACTCACCAACGCTAAGGTCTTTCTTGGCATCCTCCCTCCCTCCCTCTGCCAAGCTGTCGCTTTGCCTCAACATGTCGACCTAAAATTCGAATGCGCAAGTATCCTGATAGAGTTCGAATGATCAACAATGTTCAAAGCCTCGACAAACAACAAAGGCAAACTGTGATTCTTCCTTCAGACCCAACCATCGCAACGACATGAAACTGGCAATGGCACCGGCTATGTTTTGCTTTGCTTTCTCCACAGTTCATTGAAAGCTGCTAGTTGCCTGCAGGCAAGCAAATAGTCTGTTTTCATTTTTCATGGCGGCACGCCTTTTTTTTCAGGCCAGCTTTGGGCCTTAGTCAGAATGTATTGCAAACATGTAGTTCAGGACGCCGTAGCTCTACGGCATCTTTCAGCATCGTTCCATAGCCAAGCTCAGGCTCAACAGCAAGACACACAGCTGAGCAGAATACGTTCGGTTCTCCAGTCAAGACTTGCCACCTCTATTTCCGTTTTCTTCTCGGCGGCTCCTCTGCCCGTCTCTCTAAACGTTCCGCTAAGTTCCGGTGGCTGCTGTCCGGTTTTCTCTTCTGCGACCGCTGCGCCACGGCAGCATCCCACTCAGCAGTGTTGTACACATATTCGTTTCCCAGACCTTTATGCCGAGCTGGCAGGCAAGCGAAAGAAGGAAAGATTTTCAGATCTGCTTGGCGCAGCGTCACAAGCTTTTGGGTCTTTTCGTATCGTTTCTCCAATTCAGCAAAGACATGGATCAAATACTCGGGAGGGCCATTTTCAAAAATGGTCCAATCTGGTTCTCCATTTGCATCCTCCGGAAAATTTAACAGCAAGGTTGTTGCGAGGGACGTGGCCCTTCCAAGAATCATGTAGTAGTGCAACCACTTGTCATCATTGCCATCCAGCAGTTTCAGGTCAATAGTATGGCCCATTGGCACTGATTTCTCATCTTTGGCCGTTTTACCTTGCATGTTGTTAAAGGTTCCTACCCCAGCTGGAGCTATGGGTAGCTGAGAACTTCGAAGGCCAACCTTGATTCTAGGGACTTTCTTGCGCTTCGGCACTTCATTGGGATGGTTGACTATGGCAGTTGCTTGGTATTGCAAATCCCAGTCAGCATTGGTAGGCTTCACCAAGTACACGCCTGGTCGGCCAGTACCCGTAAAATCAGCAGTGCAGCCATGAAGCCGAATCTCGACCCAACGTGGAACCATGTCGAGCTTTACCCAACCCCTACTCCAACATGGATGCCCTTTGTGTGGCATACCTCCAGGCCTGTGCAACTGACGAGGTAAACCATACCGTTCTTCTTCGTGGAAGCCAATCTGTAATATTTCTCCTGTTGCCTCCTGAACCACTTCTGGCGGACAGAGTTTGTGAGTTACTTTCACTGGCATTCCAAGATATAAAGGGCAAAGCCCTGCTAGCTTCCCTGTATCAGTCATGTTCACATGCCGTAGAGCGCTGCGTAGCAAAGCCTGCAGATCGTCCGGCGCAACCGCCCAACCAAAAAAAAAGTTAGAAACAGAAAACAATAGATTGCATGCAACAAAAAGCCAAGGCTCCTTGTCATGAGCATGTTGCTGTGCTTGTGCTCTGTCAACACGTTGTGATAAGAACAGAAGTTGGCCACGAGATGCCGATAGCCTTCCCAGACATTTTTCGAACACCGGCGCCATTCTCCAATGCGCGCGACTCAAATACGGGCAAAAGGTTTCCCAATAATACTGTGGTTCTCCTGCACGGCTATTTTGCAAAGCTTGCGGACCCCGACTAGCACGGGCGTTGCGGGCAGCCCACACTTGCTGCATCCGCGAAACCTGCTCCCAGTTCACCGCACTGTGCATCCCGTTGCAAAAGTTAGTCTGAAAAAACATCCGATCCAAGCACCGATTTAGGGAATCTATAGAATAGCTTTGCTCGTGGATCTTTGCCACCCAATTGAATACGACTCAAGATTTGTTGCCTCAATGTCTCTGGTACTTCTGCGCCGCCGACAGTGCGCATAATCTGCAGCAGACG
Organism: Cladocopium goreaui; assembly: GCA_947184155.2. Taxonomy (NCBI): domain Eukaryota; class Dinophyceae; order Suessiales; family Symbiodiniaceae; genus Cladocopium; species Cladocopium goreaui. The sequence goes on along the minus strand of CAMXCT020003136.1, from coordinate 3,325 downwards.
GATCAAGGGATCGTTTTCCTTGAATCGGTAGGTCCCTTTAAACTCTACGCAGGTCTCCGCAACCAAATCAAAAGTTTTCAGGCCTAACATCTCCATGTCGGTCAATGGCCGCACGCGGCCTTCATTCGCATATTCTTTGCGGGACATTAGAAATGCTTCCATGAGGCTAGGGCTTCCTTTCGGCACTGGCCGGAGCTGGGCAAAGTCACCTGCGTCAACATGTAGCAAAGGATTTCCAAAAGGTGCTTGTTTCGGCCCCACATCTTCAATTTGCCCCGCAGCCCGTTTTCCCCAGTATGCACGAGACGACAAAGTTCCATACAGTCCAGGGGCGGCAGCACCCACCTCATCATTGTAAACAAAGACAGCAGTCCCCCAAGTCGTTTTCAACTTGTTCTGAACCTTCCGGGACGGTTCCTCTGCTGTAAACTTTGCACTTTTCAGTAACCCTGCACAAGCATGCATGGTGTCGCCTGCGATCAGGCGAGCAGCACTGTTGGTGGAAGCTTGCTTACGACATTGCCCTGGCATAAACCACTGAAAAACGGCCATGACAACTTTAGTCAAGCAATAAGTTTTCCCTGACCCGCCAGCCCCATGTGCGAATACACGGACAGGTGGAACCTGCGCATCCTGGATGAGTTGTAAGCGGCCTTCCACAGAATTCCACTCCTTCAGACGACGCTCTGTGAGAGCATATTCCCAGACCCGGTGCAAAGGCCACACGCAACAAATGATCATTTCATATTGCTGTCTGTCCCAAGCTGCCCCACTTTGACACGCCAACCGGCGTGCCATCTCAGCTGGCGATTCAATGGCATTTTCGAAAGTGAATACTACATGAATTTTCGGCACATCTGTTTCACTGGTAATCACACGACTCTGTATATCATCTTCCGATTCAGATTCTCCACCGCCTGGGCCTGTCTTCTCACGGTTATTCTTCAACTCTTTCTGTGCTCGGAGCATTTGATTTCGCTGTGAAATCCAGTCTGCCAAACTCATGCCATCTGTACCACAGAACTGTTTTTGCATCCTCATCTCGCAAGGGCATGCTGCCTTTAACTCTTCAGCGTAAAAATCGCGAAAGTTTTGGAAAAACTTCAAGACATTGTCTTTTTGACCTGACAAACACATCCAACGACAATAATTCTCAACAACCTGAATGCACACAACACAAACTGAATGCAACGCACTAGCCGCTAGCCCCGCGACCTCCTATACAACGTTTGACGCCGCGCCTCGCCCGTCTCTCCAGCCATCTAGTCTGTGAGCAATCTCAAGGACATCGCAATCTTGTATTTCCAGGTGCGGTTTATACTGTAAGCCTTTTTCCTCGGAATATGGCTGCTCCACTACAACATCATAATCATCTCCTGCTTCTCCGCCCGGGGTTTCTCCTTCAGTGGCCAACAGTTTTCCCACGACAGCTCCACCCGCATCATCATCTTCGTCTTCGTTGCTGACAGCGACTGCATTTGGGCGTGGTCTTTTGCGAGCTTCAGCAAGCAAATCCATATTCCATGACACCTCTGCTGTGATGCTGGCACCAAACTCTTCGGGAAACAATTGGTTCACATGAACCCCGGTGCCTGTTCTGACCACCGTCTTCTGGGCATCTGTTCTGCAACTTGACGCAGCCTTGTCCTGGGCATCAAGTGTGTCTGCTATAACCACATCTTCATTCCCTTCACCTTTCACATTCCCAGCAAAACGAAGAATGCAAACTGCGACCACATGTGGCAATGCTGGCAGTACCCCCACACTTGTGGGATGCAGCTTGACAAATTGCGCCTTGCTGTATATCGGATTGATGTCGGATCGCGTCCTCCTCTTTTGTCCCCAGGGACCTTTATAGCAATGCCGAAAACCGCCTCGCAACCAAGGCAAAAGCCATGACTGCACAATGGTCTTTCTGTTGCAACCAGGCACATACCATTCTCGGAATGGCGCCACATCATCCAGAACGCCCACACGACGCTCCAGTTTCAACTTTGCCCAAGCACGCTCTGCTCGGGTCAGTTGCAATGCCTCCCAAGCTTCCCACGCTTCTGTGAAACGTCGCTCGCCCCTGGAAGGCTGAGCTTGCCCGGCAGGCTTTGTGTATCCAAAGAGTATGCCTTGCTGTGACCCAGCCACAGATGACAACACATGACCTGCTAGCCAAGCCACATCTTCGCAACACCCTTTGCACACTCTGCTCGGCTTCATCAAGCACAGATGATACAAAGCATTCGTGGCAGGATCCGCGCTTCTCGTGGGCATGGTGAAGCCAACCATGTAAGGAACTCGCGGAGATGGTTCGAGCACCTGTACGAAGCCAGCATATTTCTTATAATGGTGCACAAAGGCAAAGCTCCATTGAAAGCGCAGGCCATCAGATTTCGGCACAACCCTGACATACATCGCGTAGAGATAATGGCTCATCCAAGCAAGGTCTGGGCCACGGTGGTACCAATCGTCGACAAATGCATCGTTGCTCACTTGGACACTATACTTCCCATCCGCTTGCTCCACTTCGATCAGGGTTAGGGCCACGTCTTCCTCTGTCTCTCCTACTTCCATGGTTTTGGTTTCTTCTCTTCGCAAAGCTTCATGTCCTTTGAGACACAGGGTCAGAAATATTGACACAAGATCCATAAGCCACCAAACACTTGACAATCACCAGCACTTTGAATAGTTTATCACACCTATTTTTTGAACGCCTGTTTTGGGCAACCGGCAAAGCCAGCCAACATGAAAACAGTCCTGCCCAAATTAATCTTTTCGTCAGAACCTGCCAATACTTGTGAGTTCTGAAAGCTTCTCTGCGCGTTAGTAGATGCACTAGCTGCAACGAAGCGCCTTTCAAATAAGAATAGTTTGCAGCGCTCCACAAGCGGATCAGAATGCGTCTCACCTTCTCTTGCCTTTTTTCGGCCTCAGACAAATTCTTACCTTCCAAAGTTTGCACACCGGAAGGCAATCGGCCAGGATCATCCAAGAAACCAGCAGCCTCGAGCTCCAACACTTTCTGCACGCACTCTTTCTCCTGCAGTTCTGCCTCCAACCGTTGCATTCCTTTGTGCATGTACTGCAAAACGCGGCCCGATGTCACATTAGGTTTAGTGGAGTAGTCACAAATGTAGAAGCTAATCCGCACTGCACTTCGCATTGCCGAAACAATGCCGTCAACCACAGCTCTGGAAAAAATCTTCCAGCTTGCATCACGCTGCCGGTCGCCCACCCGTGGCATTTCAGCCACTCCAGCTCTAGGTTCCAACATCCAATAGAAAGTACGGGTAGCAACCATCAAGGCCTTCACCTCTTCTTTTTGCAAGCAGCT